>JAGSMP010000532.1:0-300537 GCA_029286625.1 Parnassius orleans | reverse complement strand
CAGCTCATTTAAAAGTCTTTTTTAAAACCCTACCGAGGAACCCGTATAATAGAACGAACTCTAAGGTCAAAACAGAAGTCAACCACGGTTTCCACCAGAGTTGCACAATTAAAGTTCTAGTCATGTAAGCTACAGCCAGTGCTGTCAGAGCAAATTTACAATTGCGAAAATTTCAAAATCGCCGTGTTTGAAAAACAGTTCTTTCGATTGCTGCAACATGAAAAAGATATGTTTAAAAATAAATTATTATTTTTTATAATGAAAAATCAATTCAGATTTTCTTATATAAAATATTCAGCCGAAAAAATCGGTTGGACTTAATTGAAACGTTTTGCAGTATTCCAAGTACTCTCTAGTAAGGGTTATGTTGGAAGTGCTTAAGAATCTATCCTGGGCATGATTTTAAATTGGTGATTTCATCCTAGAAAATAAAATCCCCACTATAAAAAACATGCACAAAATGCCGCAGATTCTGCTACGACAATGGAGATGCTGCCTTTTTCCATAGATTTTCAGTAACTTATGCCTGATTGTCGCAACTCGTAGAAAGCTGCAACAAAATTCGATCAAAAAAGGCTACAAATGCTTTGTTACTTTGTCGTTTTCTTAATTGTAATAGAGAATTTTCACAGATTGGATGGGAGAAATAGTGATTTGTGCATATTTTTTAAAGAAATTAGGCTTTAATACAATATAATTTCCAAGTCATAGTGGTATGATATATCGTATCATTCACATGATACGGGGATATGATTGCTAAATACTAGAATTGGGCGGTAATGCTGTAACGGTCGTTTTGTACATTAAAATATTATCTACTAGCTGATCCGACGACGACTTTTTTCGCGATTCTAAAAAATATATAATTACCAATAAAAAGCTACTCCATCCTTGATTAAATTCAAAGTTTGAGTCTACACAAGTGCATAGAGCAATTCAGTCACGGTATGAGCAAAACATTACACTGCGTTTATGGAAAAACAAGGTCCATTCCGCTATGTAGTATGACCCTGAAATTACTTATAGAACTGACAGCAGTGTAGCCTTGGGTTCTATGACATACAAGTGTCAGTGGTGCAATGCGCTGAAATAGAAGGATGAGACACCTGGTATGTATTGCAGCGCTGGAAAAGTGCAACTTGAGCGATCGAAACAACTGCCTGAACCACTTTTTAGTTTGATTAATGATCTACACCCAGATCATGACCATTTTATGGGTAATATTCGTAAATATAATGCCTGTTTCCAGATGACTTCCTTTGGTGGTAAACGGTAACAGCAGATAGTTTTCACCGACTTTAAAGTACAAGGCCAGGTCTACCATTTAATTGGAAGTATATTTACAGAAGCCGAACATGACGCTCAGTACCTTCAAATATATTTTGTTGGTGAAGATGATCGAGAAGCAAAGATTCGATGTTCTAAATTTCCTAACTTAAAGCCAAATTTAATCAAACAATTGCAAAATATGCTGCATCAAGTCAACCCGTATATAAAAGATCTGAAAAGTGCCATTGATAAAACCCCTCCTTCAGAGTCATACAAAGTTGTCATACATGCTGATAAAAAACCACCAGAAGAACATAGAGGTAGGTACAATGCACCAACTACAAATGAAGTGGCTTTAGTGTTAGTGGATCAACAATTTGATCAAAGGGACATCATCCTCGGGATCCGAAGTAATTCACTTCAGCGTATTAGTGAGATACATCGAGCATATGATGCGCTACAGTATCCATTGATGTTTTGCTGGGGGGATGATGGGTATTCAATCAACAAACCATAACGTGATCCCACAACTAAGTTGCCGCTTAATAAAACTATCTCTTCTGCAAGTTTCTATTCGTATAGAATAATGATTAAAGAAGGAGAAGATAACTATTAAGTCAACTATCGTGCCCTTTTTAGTCAATATTTGGTGGATGAATACGTCAAAACTGAAACAAAAAGATTAAATTGTATCAAAAATAATCAAACTAAATTACGTGCTGATAGTTACATCCATTTAAAAGATGCTATTGGACGACAAGACGCAGAAGCCACCCACCTAGCACGAAGAACACAGGACGTTATGACCTATGTCAGGAATTACGGCCGGCCTGATCTTTTTATCACTTTGACATGCAATCCTCGCTGGGACGAGATAAAAGAGCAATTGCTTCAAGAACAACAATCTCATGATAGACACGATATAATTTCGAGGGTGATTCGACTAAAGGTGAAAAAGATAAGGAACTTATTGACAAAGGGCAAAATATTTGTGAAGTGCGATGCTGTATGTACTCAACGGAATGGCTAAAGAGAGGTCTTCTACATATTCATATTCTTTTATGGTTTCACAAACGTATTACTCCGGATCATATCGACAATATAATTTGTGCTGAAATACCGGATCCCAAACGTGACCCAGAGCTTCACGAAATCGTTAAATGTAATATGATACATGGTCCATGTGGAATTTTAAATCGAAAGTCACCATGTATGAAAGATAACATGTGCAGTAAACGATACTCCAGGGCTCTCATAAGGGAAACTCAAAATGGTGAAGACGGTTATCCGCAGTACAAGAGACGTTTACTAGATGACGGTGGGTTCTTTGTTGATATCAAAGGCACAACCATAGATAATCGCTGGGTAGTCCCTTATAATCCAGTATTATTAAAAACATTTAACGCTCACTTAAATGTGAAATGTTGTCATTCGGTGAAATCAAAGTAAAATACGTCTGTAAATACGTAAATAAAGGTGCAGACCAGGCATCGTTTGCTTTAGAGAATGAGAAGGATGAACTTATAACCTACACAAGTGAAAGATATATAAGGTCATCAGAGGCAGTATGACGAATCTTTGAATTTCCTTCATGAGCGTTTCCCTCCATAGTCCACCTCGCTTTTCATTGGAAAATGGGCAAAGGTTTATTTTAATGAGCAAAATCTGAGTGAAAGAATGAATAGTCCTCAACAACCACCTCCTATCCTTTTTGATTTGTGTAAAGTGGATAACTTTGCAAAAACATTTCTCTACCTAGAAATACCTGCATACTACGTTTGGGACAAAATAAGGTTCAAAGGAAAGAGGAGCAAACGTTGAGGCTGGCCAGGGTCAAAATAGAGCACGTTCTTGGCAGGGTTTATACTGTGCATCCGAACAATACAGAATGCTATCACCTTCGCATTCTTCTTCATGAGATCCGGGCGCAATTTCGTTTAAGCGTTAAAACTGTAGATGGTCATGTATTCCACGTTCAATCACCGTGCAAGCTCTCAGCTTGCTTGAAGATGATGCACTTGCCAATGACCGCAAATGATTCGGGATCTTTTTACGATTATTTAGTGTTCTGCCAAGTATCAGACCCTTTAAGCCTTTGGAGAAATTCAAGAATACCTATCTGAAGATTTTAAAAGGCAATTAGAAAGACAGGGAGATGGGATGTAGAGCACATACATATGTGGTATTAACAAAAATCCCGACGGATTTACCGGGTTTGTAATTATATTACCTAATAGGTAGTTGAATACGTGTAGTACATACCTATATTTGATGTTATTGTGTGTTTATCCTTTACGACAAACAAAAGGTACACAAAGGTAAGAACTAGGAAAGTCATAATTAGTTGTTTATTATGACCTCATGAGAAATCAACCCTTATTAAAAACCTTTTATTTTTCTTTCGTGATTTACTTCCTCTTAGTCAGGGGTTTTAAAATAAATTGTTAATTTTGCTTTTTTGGACTTTATAAATATATATATATATATATAAAGATAAATGCAAGAGATAGTCCAGGAACCCAAAACTATGGACAGAAACCGCCACCTGCTGCTATTCAGTGGACCTAAATAACACAGGACACCTAGTATCACACATAGTAGGTATCAGTACAGTGATGTTAAGAATGAACATCAAGGTCAGCGAAAGATTAGTCAAGTTCGAGGTTTTCAGTGGAAAGGATTAAGAAGAGACCAGTTGGAAGATGAAGAGCTGTCCAAAAAAGTTCTAATCCAATTTGATGACCGCTTTATCGGCAGAAGTTTCTATGATGGGTTATGATATGGTTGGGTAGGTATGACTCCAATGAGTGTATCATTTTAGCAACAAAGGTGCTGGCAAAATAGAAAGGTTAATATTCACTCATATTAGATTGGCCGTTACAGTGCATAAATTGGAAGACAAAAACATGTGACTTTTACTAGAGTACAATCTTTAGATAGTGTAGTAATAACCATACGAATCAAATAAAACTCTTCAAAATCACGTAATAGCATAGCGTTGGAAGTGTTAGAGCGATTGAGAAAGCACGTTGCGCAGGTCACAAATCGAAGCCACAAAAGATGTCTTTGATCTAGATCTGTTATTATGGCATTAACATAGCGATTACTCTAAGAACCCAAATATACTATGTGATATCAATAACCGCATCTAATTCGATAAAACGTCTCGGAGAAAAATTCATAAAATGAATAAAATATGTTTATTGCAGCACTCACTGACGAGTTAACACCATAACAGCTATTTAAGAACCATCGCCAATGAATTACAAACGCTTTACAGAAAACCGTATCTCTATCGGTCAAACCGTATTGGAGATAAATGGGAACATTCGTTTGAACAAATATGCTTACTGCAGCGTCCCCTGGTGAATTAACACCATAAAAACTATCCGAAAACCATCGCCGATGAGTCACAAACTCTTTACAAAAAATCGCATCTCAATCGGTCAAACAGTTTTGGAATAAATGGGACATTCGTTTCCACACACAAACAAACAAACAACCTTTCCTCTAAACGCACCTTCTCCGTTCCGTCGCGGGCAAAAAAATTTGGTGTATAAAGAAGTTTTGTAGTTTACTAGCTTTTACCCGCAACATCCAGTTATAATTGCGGCTTGTACCAGCAGACTCTTTTTCACACATGGGCGAGATATAAGCGAACTACACGCGGACGAAGTCGCGGGCAAAACCTAGTTGGACTATAAAAATTATTATGCTTCCCTTACACTCATTAAGAAGTTTTTGTTTCCACTAATACCACTAATAAATGGATTATCTTTTGTTTTCAGGTGATGAAAATGACGTGGTCATTAGTTTCACTGACCTCAACTATATACCAAGAATCTTAAATTTAAATACTATTTTAACATTATACGCTTTTTCAATTATGTTGTTAACTTGTTTTAAACCAATAATCTCGAAGCACGGACAAAATTTTTCATTTAACTGTACGTGTATTGATTATCGTATATGCTTATTATATTAATCACCTGATAATAGGCTAAATACAAATGTGAATATTAATGTAAAATGAGGATAAAATAAATTACGAGTACCTCTTCATCGGCCCACAAAAGTTCACTTCTGAACATGGGCCTCCCATGGGGATGCCTAATCGTCACAGGCAGCGATCGATAACAGACAATACTGCAATGGAAGATGTCAATGTTACAAAAATTTCTCAGATAATTCTTTTTGCTGACGATACCTCATTATTATTTAAAGTTATAAGAAGTGACTTCGCAATGAAACGTCTTATCCAAATACTAGTAATCGTTTCCAAATATATGCAGATTTTTTTATACAGTTTACACTGTCTTATTCACCTCAGAACGCTATATGATTCGATATCTAGATTTTGAAACTTCTACTATATTTATTAAAAGCTCTAGCTGAAGCTTATTGATAAACTAGCTTTGAAATGCAATGAAAGTTCTGCAATATTTGTTATTTTACGGCAACAACGTTGTACTTTTTCACTTCCATTTATTGTTCATTACTGTAGGTTATGCGACATGCGTAAAGAAATCGTTATGCGGCTGGATTGGAAACAATATTTATTTACGGATGCTTGAAAGTTGACAGTTTCACATTTTTTTATTTTTGAATAATATAAATTTATTTAATAAAATGGACACTATGTTATTTTATTATAAGTTGTAGTATAATAAAATAACATAGTGTAAATAACTATGACATTATGTTTATTTTATTAAGTTGTAATTGTAAATAAAATTGTGACAATGATTAAACAAAAAGACCCTAAATTTCTTGCCCTTGTTGTTTCTGTGTCGATTCATAAAAAACCAAGACAAGAAGGTCTTGTTTTTTGATCGGTGTAGATTCTGACGTTCGTGGGAGCTTTAAATAAGCCTATTTGAATAAAGTTTTGACTTTGACTTTAACTTTTAAGACGTTTCGTACACTGCTCTCATTACCGTCCTGTAATATATCGTCTGGATATGGTTATACCGCCATTTATGGAAGCTATGAGATCTTATTGGGTTTCCTACAGTTGCCTTCTTCTGACACCCAGGGGACGATATGGGTGATGGATTTGCCGAATGCCGCCGCAATGCCACTAATTAACATTAATTCATTCATTACAGCCTATCGAAAGTTCGTGAGCCGTGTGTAGCTCAGGGATCGCTGTGAATTTCACAGTACGCGTGGAACGGGTTTGATACTCGCCAGCAATAAAGGTTAATCGCTATTTGAAGTGCTAATTTACCACGTGCTCGGCGGTGAAGGAAAATATCGTGAGGAAATTTCTATCTGTAATGTCTGAGAAATAAGAACTAAAAAAAATATTTCAAAGATATGTGTAGTTCGCCAAAACGCATTGTTGCAGCGCGACGGTTTGTAAAAGAAATGAGAGGTGCCTGTGCCCAGCTATAGGACGTAAATAGGCTGTAACTTTACTTTACTTTTATTAAAAGTAATTTTTTTTAATAAGGGTGACAACTAAGATGGATAGATACCTCGTTTCCAGTAAGAAGGGTATCTGGTCCCTACACTGACCATATGATAAGAGCAATATTCTGCTGTTTCACGCTGGTATTCTGTGAGAACCTGGTCCTACGCCAGTCGAGCCGACCCATTCGAGCTGCAGCGTGGCTTAACCACGTAAAGTTATTCATAGAATACAACATCCGAGGGGAATTCGATTAAACAGTTCTAGGTTTCAAAACTCGAAAGATAAGCAAACTATAACTTTCCAAACTTTACTCACACTTGAACAACACATCGTTAATAAATTCAATAACACAAGTTTAGCCGAACGAAAGTTATGGTATGAATAATATCTCAATACTTTAAGTGAGCAATTCTTGTATATAATGATTATTTATTGTATTTTCGGAAACAACTCTTAAGTATTTTGATGAAATTGTGTATTATAATAATTATTTTTCAAGTTTATTTAGATACTAGCTTTTTGACCCGCGGCTTCGCTCGCGTGAGCTTGAATTTAGGAACATCATTAAATGCTGTTTCGTGCCAAGTTTAGCAAAATTCATCACTTTTAGAGTCACCTCGGTGTCTGTGTCTCTCTATGTCTGTCAAAGATGTTTTTTGAATTCTTAAAGACTATTAGACGTAATTAATTATTAGCTATTATCATAAACGGTATTTGCACTGTGGACCTCGCACGTTGCAATCACTAATTGTTCGCAAGTTCTGGATTTTAGGAGTTAGAAATCTTATTCGTTCTATTTTAGCAAAGTGTGTGACTTGCTTTCGGGTTAAGCCTGTACCCTATCAGCCGTCTATGGAACCTGCCACCTTGTAGATCTCAACGAGATTACTGTTTAAAAAGAAAATAGACGACGTAACACGGGTCAGTAAGGCTTATATTTGCTTGTTCATTTGTTTATCTGTAAAAGCAGTTCATTTAGAACCCGTATCTGAATTGACTACCGAAGCGTTTTTAGCCGCCTTAGACAGATTTATGTCTCGACGTGGAATATGTAAACATATTCTGACAGATTGTGGCACTAACTTTGTAGGAGCTAAACGATACCTTGAAGAAATGGTTGAATTATTGATAGATAAAAACAGGATATTTCTGATCAATTAACGTCTCGTGAAATCTCGTGGAAACTAAATCCACCTTCAGCACCTCACTTTGGAGGCATTTTTGAAAGTGGTGTAAAGTCTACTAAATATTATCTCAAGAGGGTCATAGGCTCACAAGTACTGACGTTTGAAGAACTAACTACAGTTTTAACTAAAGTTGAAGCGAATGCTGAACTCAAGACCGATTTGTCAGTTATCTTCTGATCCTGGTGAAGTTGATGTTCTCACAGCCGGTCATTTTATTATAGGACTTCCTTTAGTCGCTCTACCAGAACCTTCCGTCGAAGATATGAATCCTAAAACACGCTGGCAGTTACTTCAAAAGCTCTCACAAAGTTTTTGGCGTTTTTGGCAAAATGATTACTTACATACGCTTCAACAATAAGTTAAGTGGCTTAGGGGGGATCACAAACATCCTAATATTGGTCAACTCGTTTCAATCATTTACCACCTAACGAATCGCGCCAAGGTCGAATAGTCCAAATCCACCCCGGAAAAGACAATATTGTCCGGGTTGTGACCTTAAAGACTCAAAGAGGCTTACTTACTAGACCAGTAGTCAAAGTCTGCCCTCTTCCTCTTGATTGAATCTATTTTTATTATTTTATTAAGCTAGATTGTAAGTTCTAATTTTAAAATTAAATTAACTAAGTTTGGCTTTCTTTTGAAGTTTAGTGTAAGGTTATCAATGCACAACTTAGTTAAGATATCTATTTAGATTATATTAATGTATATTCTATGAGCAACTGGGGACCTGGAGAGCTGCCTGGTCGATGGTTGTGTTGTGAAATCCCTAGGTGATTTTAGGTGGGAGGGAATGTTGTGGCTTCGGAACAGTCCCGATATAATATCCTTTTCCTAAGTATTTCCCATCCTCCCGCTTCCCTTATATTCGCACTACTCAAGAATCGTGCGCCAACTATCGTCAAGAAAAATAAGAAGCAAGATGACCGCGTACGCATAAACCGTGTTCGTTACCACTCGTTTAAAAATACTCAATAAATATAGTTGTAGAACTATCGTGCAATTGCTCGTGTCCATATACATTCGATGTGCAGTGTGGTGTATGTGTATACACTAGAACTTCAGCATAAATATTTAGACTTCACCATAACCACGAAGAGTGCTCCAGTCTTGTGAGTATCCTTGCCTTATCTACCCAGTTCTAAAGCTATTTTCGTTTACTTCCCGGTTCGGATCATCGGGTTGGCCAGCCCTAGGTCTGGTTGTTCTCTGGTTCCCAAAACCACCCACGAAACACTTTGCGAAACACTCAAGCCGTAACAGAAACATTGGAGTTACTAGCGTCAACCCATTTCCCAGGGTCACAGAAGACTTTTGCCTCGAACTCTTTCAGAGCCCTACTAAAGCCTTGTAATGAGGACTGGTGTAGGGATGCAAAGATATTAAGGCCAAACCTGGTGCAATGGACTATTGTCTCTTTTAAACCATATAAAACCAGCGGGGATGATGGAATGATTCCCATCCAACTACAGAGGGGTATCGATATCCTTCTTCCTTATCTGGTGAAAATCTTCAGAGCAAGTTTTGCATGGATTGCCATATTCCAGAATGATGGACAATCGTCAAAGTTCTATTTATATCTAAGGCTGGTAGAAAGGACTACGACTTACCAAAGTCCTTTAGACCTATAAACCTATCTTCCTTTTTTCTCAAGACATTGGAAAAGGATATAGATAGATATATTAGGGATGTAGCTCTAGCTATAAGGCCCATACATTACCAGCATGCTTACCGCAGAGGCAAATCTACGGAAACAGTCCTGATCAGTTTTATTGACAGGGCGCTGGAGGATAAAGAAATAGCTACTCGTGCCTTGATAGATATTGAGGGCGCTTTCGACAGTAGCCCCAAACCACTGCTGGTTGGAGGCCTGACATTTAATTGACTCCACGACCACCAGGTGGATGAAGTCGATGCTCTCAAACAGAAAGGCAAAAACAGCGCTGTTTCAAACTTCGATTGAGGTTGCAACTACAAGGAGGTGTATCGTCAACCCTTCTTTTGACTCTTGCGGTTGATCAATTATTGTACAAGTTGGCAGACCTTCACATTGACACACTGAGTTATGATGATGACCTTGTGGTCATTGGGAGAGGTTTTTGCCAAAGTAGTTTATCATCAATCATACAAAGAGCTTTAAACACCATAAGCAACTGGTGTAGGGATAACAGTAATTTATAGTATTTATATTTATCAGTTAATGCTGATACAACTGTTATTATACCCTTTACCAAAAAGAGACGGTTGTAAAAATTAGTCACACCAAAACTTAATGGTAAGGAAGTACCATTCTCCACTGAAGTTAAATATTTGGGCGTAACAATCGACCAAAACACTAAGGTGGAATATTCACCTTAGCGACGTATGTCATAAGGCCAAAAATGCTTTAGGTACGTGCAGTTGTATGGTTCGGAACAACTGGGGCTGTATGATCCCAGTATGATCCTATGGCTGTGCAGCAACAAAGTGAGGCTGATTTTTACGCCTCCATTGTCTGGTGTAATAGGGCCAACCAGGGCGCGCACAGACTAAATAGTCTACAATGAACTGCCTGTTTAATGGCAACTGGAACGATGCGATTACCGCCTGGAGCGGCTCTAAATGCACTTCTAAGCTCGCCCCTTGATCTTTATTTGCAAGAAAGCGAGGCTAATTTGTATAGAATCAACGCCCAGGGCGGTCTGAGCTTGACTTCCTATTGATTGAGATCCATGCTCGACTCAATTAAAACACCGATCTTATGCATGATCTCAGATATCAACCGTTCAGGGTAGTTACTGTATACTTACTGTATACTTTTAATGAAAAGTATACAGTAACTACCCTCCGGAGACGACTGGCCGAATGGATAGGTTATCTGTGAGGTCAGTAGCCTTATATGCTATACCGATGGGTCAAAAATGGGCCTCGACTTTGGAATTTATGGGGGAACGCCCCAAATTCAAACTTAGTATGAATTTGGGTAAATTACCTCTATCTTCCAGGCAGAAATTATTGCCATACTTCAGTGTGTGGAAATCAACCTGCACAAACACAACGTCAACTATATTATCTCAATAAACTCTGATAGTCAAGCAGCACTGCTAGCGCTGAGATCAAACTTAGTGAAGACAAAGTTAGTTGGAGACTGCGTGAACCGTCTAAATGCCCTGGGGTGTAACAACAGAGTCGTTTTAAGATGGTCTCTGGGTCATGTGGGTATTGTAGACAATGAACTTGCCGACAAGCTCGCACGGGAGGGCTCAAAGAGTACACAATGTGGATCAAAATCCGTGGTAGATTTTGATATCAAAAGCCGTGGTAGCTCAGATGGTTAGCGCTCGGTGTAATTTTCACAGTACGCGAGTAACCCGGGTTCTAACCCCGCCGGCACCAATGAAATTATTAATTTCAATTTTAAGTGCTGATTTATGACATGCTCAGCGGTGAAGGAAAAAGGAAAACATCGTGAGGAAAACTGCATGTCTAAGAAATAAGAAAAAAAATATTTCGAAAACATGTGAAGTTCGCCAACGCGCATTGGGACAGCGCGGCGTACACTTCTTTGCCATAAAAAACCCTTTCAGAAATGAGAGAAGGTCTGTGCCCAGCAGTGGGACGTATATAGGCTGTAACTCAACTTATAATATTTATAGTGTGCCTAATCACTTTGTTGGTAAAGGACACATTTTGACAAGAGGGTGCTTTAGAGTAGAATTCTTAAGTTTAACTTGCGCTACGCGCGCCACACCATCTCTACCAGGATAAAATTCGGTAACAATGCCTAGAGGCCACTGAAGCGGTGGAGTATTATCCATGTCTATTACAACAACTGTTCCTACAGAAATGGCAGTAGCATTCTTATTCCACTTTGCCCTACTTTGTAATGTATGTATGTATTCAAATCTAAAGCGTTTGCAAAAGGAATGAACCAAAGAATATATTAAAGAGAAGCGTGATAACAAATTAATACGTTCCTTACTTATATCAGCGGCTGGTAAGCATTCAAGCGGTTTTAAATTTAGGAAATGTGCGGGCGTGAGGGCTGCAGGTTCTGAAGGATCACTACTTAATACATAAAGCGGGCGAGAGTTTAATACACACACGATTTGACAGAGTGCAGTAAGCATTTCCGCGATCTTTACAACGTTGTTAACGAGAGACTTGGTCTGGATGGTCGCCCTCCGGTGATAGAACAAGTTGCCGGATTCGAGGATTACTGTCCTCTCTTCGGACCTCAGATAATCCTATAATATCCCAGTACAACTTGTCTATCTCTTCTTCCAGCTCAGTATCTTCTCGTCAGTCCTCAGGGTGCGTGCGTTATATGTTGCTAGGTCAAGTCGTCTTAGGTGGCAACCGAACCTCCACCGAGATTCTTAGCACCCCTGCCCCGCCATTACCATGGTCGCCACCGTAGCCAGGTATAGCAGGGCCGCCGGGCCGTCTCTTCGTAACTTTCGTCACGGGGGATGTTTGCCACTGCTACGCTTGGCGAGTGGGTTGAAAACCGCAGTTTTTAATGTAGTATTGTTGTCATCAGGAAGACGCTGCTGCCGATCTCCTGCCTGTTTCCCACTGTCGCCTCTTACGACACCCATGGGAAGAGGTACCCATGGTAGTGGATATTCTTAACCGCCACTACACGCGAAGTTTTATGTTATCGGTAAAATCTAATTTAATTAACAGATAAAATAAAATCACACAAAATATACAAAGTGTTTGCCTAAGTTAAAAGAGTATCAATAAGATCTCTCCCTACCCGGGGTACAAATTGGAACACTCCTTTGTGCCTCAGGCTGGGTTTGCGTATACGTCAGAGGACATCTGTTCTCGACGCCTCGGCAATCTTGAAGGTTCAGACCTGTCCATCCTTTGGCTACGCGTAGATAGCGACGACCATCCGCGCGTCTACGGGTGCCTTTATAGGTTCCATAGCGGTAATGCCGAAACAGACCGACTCATCGACCACGTCCAAATGGCTACAGATTCCTTGCTACAACAGGTCCCATCAGCAGAGATCGTGATCCTCGGCGATTTTAACGCCTACCACGCCGAATGGCTTGGTTCACGTTTAACCGATCATGTGGGAGATCTGTTTATGACTTTACCTTGGCATATGGTCTGACACAACTGGTTACTTCGCCTTCGCGGATTCCAGATGTGAAGGATCGTACACCTTCCTGTTGGACCTTCTGCTGATCTCTTATCCGGATGGATATCAGGTTTCCGTCGATGCCCTCTCGGCTCTTTGGACCATTGTCTGATCCGGGTGTGGTGCCACTCACGCCCTCGCGGTTGCGTTCTGCAGGTTACCGCCGTGTTTGGCATTACAGGTCGGCGGATTGGGACGGAATGCGGTCTTTCTTTGCATCCTACCCATGGGGGCGGGTTTGCTTCTCGCCGTATGATCCGGATGACGAAAATTATGTTTTGGACTGATAAATCAACCCATGTTTTGAAAATTTTCGAACGTGCTGGTAAAACATAACCTCAAAGCTTCACTCTTGGCGTGGTATTAACTTAAAGCTATTTTGACTACATTTCTCACCAAATACTTATACAGGCTGTCCGGTAATAAATGGATAACCTTGAAATGTCTTATAGTACAACTTATGGCCGTTCTGAAAAAATACGAAACATAATATATCACAAGTAGTACCTTTGATATATTTTTTTAAGAAAAGTCGATTTTTTCTATCTTATTTTACTGTCTTGAACACTATGACCAAAAACGAATGATTTCTATTGGTTTTTGTTGTTTTATTATTAGACACTAACTGTGCTGATAGATAAAAGTAAATAGTATAAATAGCTTTTGCAGTTTTATTTAAAAATTCAAAATCAATTTATTTTGAAAAATGCAAAAATATTATTTAAGCGAAGTTCAAACCTCTTGGGTATGAAAAAATGTATGAATGTATGGTAACCAATAATTTTACAATAATATCGGTTTCGTAGATTTTATAGTAGTATAATTTATAAATGTATCTTTCATAAATAGTGACTTATTGCCATTAATGTAGAAAAGGAGAAAATTTTACTAAGTAACAAAATTTGTAATATGGGAACATTTTTTAAATTGAATTGTCTCTGATCATTGGGAATTAATAAAAACACATCAGGAGTTGATCATACATGAAAACAGCTATTTTTAAACAAATTGAAACCAAATTAAGTATTAGAAATTAACTTATTTAAATGTAATAAAATAACTAATTTAAATGTTAAAATGGTTACTTTACTAGCGTCTTTTGTGTTATATTAGACAAAGAGGGGTCTAAATTGGGTAAGTGGGAGAGAGAAGAGCTAAATGTAAAAGAGAACTTAGTGCGTCACTCGACTTGCTCGACTTCGCATGTATTTATTTTGTCTCCGTTTGCAATTATTTAAATCAGTGTTAAAACGACCACTTGGCTATTTTACCGGACTATTCGTTTTGCTTACTGATTTGGACTTGTTTTGCGTTTGGTGACATTTGCGACGATTTGGCTTGTTTCTGGACTAAACTGGACTTTTGTGTACCTATCAAAATGCCACGTCATCAGTACACGGCACAAGAATATGCAAACATGCATTTTATTTATGGAGAATGCAGAGGCAACGCAAATGCAGCCGCAGCTCTTTATAGGGAGAGGTACCCTAATGCGCGCCACAGACTACCGCGTATTTATAAGAGTCCACAGTTGTTACTCCAAAGAAAGAATGCCGGGTAGTGGTGTCTGTCAGTGGTAGCGCTGGAAGAATCGCTCGTCCTGATGTAGAAGACGTGGTGCTTGAGGAGATTGAAAACGATCCTTCAACCTCTACGCGAGCAATAGCTTGACGCACAGGTATTGGAAAATCGACCGTACACGATATTTTGAAAAACGAATTCCTTCCTTACTACGTCACACGCGTGCAAACTCTCCAACCAAGTTATCTCTCAAGAGTGCGTTTTTGCCGGCAAATGCTTTCAAAGATGGAAGAAGACCCGCAATTTTTAATAAAATTTTGTGGAGCGATGAGTCAACGCTTAAAAGAGACGGTTACTTTACACACAATTTACATAGTTGGGAACTAGAAAATCCCCATCTTATGCGTGAAGACAGGTCGCAATACCAATTTAAAATAACTTATGGACCGGAATATTAAATGGTATGATAATTGGCCCATTTGAATTACCGGGGAATTTAACGGGGCAAAGTTATTTGGAGTTTCTTCAAAATGATCTCCCAATTTATTATAAGAGGTTCCCGAGGAGCTGAGGAATCGTATTGGCTGCAAAATGACGGTTGTCCTGCATTATGTTGTTCCGGTTCGTGCATATATAAATAGCAGATACCCAAATAGATGGATCGGACGTCTAGGCCAATTTGTGGCCTCCACGTTCACCGGATCTAAATCCATTGGATTTTTTTTACTGGGGCTGTCTGAAAGTATACTGTAAGCCTGTGTGGTCTTTGGACGAACTACGCAGTCGTGTCAGAGCAGCCGCATCAAAAATATGCGAGCGACGGTACACAAGACTGCTCAGAAGATCATTTATCCGAAGATGTAGGGCATGCATAAGGTGGGAGGCAAACAATTTGAACATTTTTGTAAATTAATGAAAAATAAAATATTTTAATTTTAAATTTTGTTTTTTAATCCCCAATTATCAGACACAATTCAATTTAAAAATGTTCCCATATTACAAATTTTGTTTCTTAGTCAAATTTTCTCCTTTTCTACATTAATGGCAATAAGTCACTATTTATGGAAGATACCTTTATGAATTATACCACTATAAAGTTTACACAAAACCGACATTATTGTAAAATTATTGGTCACCCATACATTCATACATTTTTTCATACCCAAGAGGTTTGAACTTCGCTTAAATAATATTTTTGCATGTTTTCAGAAATAAATTAATTTGAATTTTTAAATAAAAACTGCAAAAGCTATTCATACTGTTTACTTTTATCTATCAGCACAGTTAGTGTATAATAATAAAACAACAAAACCAATAGAAATCATTCATTTTTGGTCATAGTGTTTAGTTAATAAGATAGAAAAAATCGACTTTTTTAAAAAATATATCAAAGGCACTGCTTGTGATATATTATGTTTCGTATTTTTTCAGAACGGCCATAAGTTGTACTAAAAGACATTTCAAGGTTATCCATTCATTACCGGACACCCGATATATGAAAATTGATAGAAAAATATTCTTGATAATAAATAAATAATATCAGCAACTGCTTTGACGTGATTAGAATGCACGAAACAAAAAAAATCAAATCTTGTTTTTGCCTTTGTCGCAATCGAAATGGCCAGTTGTTTTTTATTAGCGTTGCCAGTTTACTTATTTCAATCTCACAAAAGTTGTAATTTGCGGACAACTTTACACAGAACACTTTGTCAAATGCGCAGTAGTAAGAAAATGTATACTAACTGGAGCATGGAAAACATAATCATATAAATAACTGTAACACCTTGTAGTCAAGAATCCTAATGCCGCATTGTTGAAAAACCAGCCAGCATTTGCTTATGACAACATAATTTTGGGAATAGAGCTAGTCACAAATCTATTTCATTATGTTTTCATCATTAGGTTTTAAGAATCAGTACTTATTGTTAATTTTTTTTTATATAGGTACTTCCATCCATCCATCCAATACAGCCCATTAAAGTCCACTGATGAACATAGGCCTGCCTCATAGAGAGGATTCTGCCATATTCTGCCACGCTTGGTTGGCCTGTTGGCAACCTCAGTTTTTATAATTTTGGATTGTTATCAAAAATATGCCGTTGCCTATCTCGCTTCAGTTTCCTTCCATTGCCTCTTAGTACACCCAAGGGATGATATATGGTAGTGGATATTCTTACACCAACACTATACGGCTAACGGTTAACAGGAATGGAAAAGGTTGAAACTTTATTAATATTAGGTCCTTACATATGAAATTGGCGTTTTGTACGGGAGGAATATAAAGTCATTTTTTGTTTTTATAATATGTTTAATTAATCAAAGTATGCACTGTTGTTATCTATGCACTTTGGGATGTAAAGAAGATAGAAGGGATCAATGAACTACCATCTCATAGGTAGTTCATTGATCCCTTTACTAAAAACCATGGGGCGAAAATCAATAAACTTTGAAGGCGGTTTGGACTGCCGCATCGGATTTGAATTTTTTCCTTGTAAGAAATTGTCCAAATTCCGGAAAAATGGTAATCTGTTGGAGCTAGGTCCGGGGAGTACGGTGGATGTCGCAGACATTCCAATTATAGCTCATCTAACTTAGTGGTTGTTTGTTGTGCAGTGTGTGGTCTTGCGTTGTCGTGAAGCAGCAATGGCCTAGAGCGATTGACCAATCTCGGTTGTTTAGCAGCTAGTTCTTCCTTCATGTTTTGCAGTTGCTGACAATAGATATCTGCCGTAATCATTTGGCCAGATTTTAGAAAGCTGTAGTGAACGACACCGGTGCTAGTCCAACGAATACTCACAAGTAACTTTTTCTGAGTCAATTTTCGTTTAGGGCAGGAAATTGTTAATGAAGCTAAATTTCTTGAATTTACTTTAGATAAACACTGTGACTGGAAAGCACATATAGACAATCTATGTACGAAAATAAATTAATTTGTATACGCGCTACGACGACTCAGTAATGTATCATCCATTGAAACTGCTCTATCGGCCTATCATGGCTATGTGTTATCACTATTAAGTTACGGTATTATATTGTGGGGAGGTTCAGCGGATGTAAACCGAGCTTTCATAGCCCAAAAGAAATGTATGATTTAAATGTATGATATATTTTTAGAGTACATTTTCTTAAAAACTGTAAACCCCTTTTCAAGAAACTTGGAATCCCACCGCTACCGTGTCTGTATATAAAACAAATGTGTATTTTTGTACGACAACATTCTCATTACCAGACATCGTAAAAGGATCATGAAAGACTACATTTACGAAGTTGCAAAGTCTGCCATTACCATTGTTTAAAAGAAAGTTACATTCCTGGTTTTTCACTAGGTGCTTTTATTAAGTCCAGGAATACTTAGTTGACCAAGAGGTTTTTGAATTTTAATTGTGTTTGTAGCTTTTCTGTGTTTACTTTATTTTATGACTTGAATAATTTGACATAAAATATTATACAATTTATAAATGATGACATGTATTGTTCTGTCTGTGACTCATGTTTACCAATAGTTGTCTGTTTAGTCTATTAACTTATTTTTAGCTCTAAGTAGACTAGAATGTAACTGCTATTAAATTTGCATGACAATTATAAGTCAAACAAGAGGATATACCACTATGTTAACATCTTTGCTTGTGGTCAGTGACTAGATCAAAAGGCTTTCCAAATAAAAAAAATATTAAAATGTTCGACCCGCCAAACTAATGCTAGTGCCTCTTTTTTCGTTTGGCTATACCTGCACTTGCAGCTGTTAAAATTGATAACCGTAGACTACCGTACTGTATTCTAGGGCCATTTGCATCATTTTGTACAAGGACAGCACCAAGTCCGACGGGGCTAGCATCTGCTATTACCTGTCTTGCATCTCACAATACCTTAAAGACTGTATTTCCGTGAGCATCCGTTTGAGTTTTTGGAATGCTTTATCTGGTTCCTCAGACCATAGTTTTTCCAAGCTCTCCTTTTTGCCCATCTTCTGTATTAGCAGGTGCTTCAGAGGTTCTGTCATGGTGGCCAAGTTAAGTATCCATTTGTTGATGTAGTTTACGAGTCCTAAAAAACTTTGGAGTTCTTCTATGGTCTTTGAAACCCTAAATTTCATAATGCTCTCAACATACTTGTCGAGGGGTTTTACTCCTTCATGAGTAAGCCTGTGTCCCAGAAAATTCACATCCTGCGTTTTATATATGCATTTATTGCTATTCAGCACGGCGTTGTTTTCACTGAGTACCTGTAGATCCTTCTTTAGTCTTGCGTAATGTTCTTATTCACTTTTCCGAATACTAGGATATCATCAATAAAATTGACGACCCCTTCACAGTTTATCAACTATTGGTGAAACCAATTTAGACGGTCCTTGCACTTCTTCAATTATATCACTGTCTAGTAATTCCTTAATTTTAATTGCAACATTCTCTTCTATGGCGATCGGTACTCTGTGACATGGTTGGCATACGGGCTTTATAGAATCGTCAAAGGGAATCTCTAGTAGTATGCGTTTGAATTTTGGAAAAGGTGTTACCTCCAATTGATTTATCCCGATACCAAGTTTTAAAACAACCAGACGGACTGCTGTGTTCTTACCCAACAGGTCTCTAGTACCCCCCAAAATCACGTAAATGGTCGTATGTTCCTTTCGTCCATCAACTTCGAGTGAAATTTCAAATGAACCCTCTATTGCTAAAGGAGCGTTACTACCATATGCTACTAATGTCTTGTCTAGTCTTTTAATTTGATTAAAAGCATATACTTTTTGCTTTTTAATTCTTCCCACGTTTTGTCAAATACAAGTTTCAGTTTACATCCAGAGTAAATCAGAATATCGATTTAATTACCCGCCTACTCTACATTTTATAATGGCATCGTTAATAAAATCTACATCTCTTTCTTTATTTGTTTTCGTCTTCTTTGAGTTTTGTTGATTATTTCCCTCTTTCCGTGAATCATCGATTTTCCTTTTTTTGTGTTTCTGCATTCTTTGTAGACCTGCAGTACTTTAGTATTTAGTTTTCAATTTGCAATTGCAATGCAAATAGTTGCACATTGCTAACCTATTTTTGTTTATATCTTTATACTAAATAGTTACTTACCTTTTTTTCTCGTCGCCACTTGTATTGTCTGCTATCTTCTCTTATCGGTGTAGTGTAACACAGGCTCGGCACGCACTTAAATAAAACACGTCCACTCTCGCCCAAGGCTCTCCTGTAACTGACGCGGAGCGCTAGAGACAGTGAATTGTATATACAAGGTGCCCCAGCGCGAAGTGACCGCCCGGCGTCTGTTGATTATTTGGACAAAACTATCAACAAATACCATCAAAGTACAGGTCTTATCGGTTTGGTTTTTTTAATTAGGTTTTTAACTTTTTTCGTAGAGAAACCTGACTTGCTGCACTATTTTCACGATATGTTTTTTGTTTTTACACTTTTTTTATTTTGTTTTTTTTTCATTTGTTATCATAGTTTATCAATTCGAGGTATAAAATGTACCCAAAATTAAACAAGACAATTAAAAAAATTAATTACCTCAAAGTTTTAAGTAAAAAATAACCCGTTTTTATATAATTTCGCTAAAAAGTTGAATAAATGCCCTTTGAATATTATTATTTTATTAATTATTATTAAATTACATGATATTACCTGCAAAATCTCATTATAATATTTGTAGTTACCTCAAACATGTGCCGAACTAAAAGTTGTTCAAAAGTGACTAATTTGATCATAAACAAGGGATAGAGCAGGTAATGTTTTTACCTGCGCAAATCCCTTATTGACTGGTTTTTATTGTGCAGCGCGCACCCCCACTCTTAAGCCTAAACTTAGATAATTTAGTCGCCCATTCATTGTGTTGTGTGACGATAAGTATTTCGTTTTCTTGAAAGTTTTTAAGGACTCGTGTTAATTTGTGGTTTCGACTTCAAAATGCCTAAACTCTGTGATTTGGAACCATCGCATGTTGCTGAAATGCACTTTGTGTATGGTTTCTGTAATGGGAACGCGCGAGCTGCCGTTGCCGAGTACAGACGACGATTTTTTAACAGGATCGCCCTTGGATATCGCTTGTTTATTACCATCCATCGACAATTTAGTGAAATGGGTTTACGTCGGAGAAGAAATGAACCTGTACCACGTAGTCAAGCTGTTCATGATGACGTTGATGAAGAAGTGCTACGGTTAGTAACGGCTGACCCGATGATAAGCACTCGTCGAATTGCAACTCAGCTGGGTATAAGGAAAATGAGAGTGTGGCGCGTACTGAAAAAGGAAGTACTTCGCCCGTACCATTTTCGACGTGCTCAAAATTTACGAGAAGAAGACAATACACCAAGGTTGGTTTTTTGTACGTGGATTTTACGACAGCACAGACTAAATTATAATTTATTAAGGGAAATTTTATGGACGGATGAGGCCACATTTACCAAAGCCGGAATAACCAACCACCGTAATCTGCACGTTTGGAATTATGAAAATCCTTTTGCTGTCAGAGAAAGTTCTTTCCAGCACAAATTCTCCATTAGCATGTGGTCTGGAATAATTAATGACTAAATTATTGGGCCATTTGAATTGCCAAGACGGCTTACACAAAAGGTCATGTTGAGTTTTTTGCGCGAAGACCTGCCCATTTTGCTACAAGACATCCCATTGCTAACAAGACGAAATATGTACCTCCAATTAGATGGAGCCCCGGCTCATTATGCAGCGTCAGTGCGTCAATTCATTAATCAAAACTATCCACGTTGGATTAGCAGAGGCGGTCCAGTAGCATGGTCTCCAAGGTCTGCTGATTTAACGCCTCTTGATTATTATTTTTGGGGCTACATAAAACATAAAGTTTATGCTGTGCCAATAGCTACGAGAGAAAAACTGAAACAGAGGATTGATGCTGCTTCTACAGAAATAAGAGCGAATTTTTCGGAAGTGCAAAAAACGACTCAAAGAATGTCATTTAGAGCCTTAGCCTGTATTATGGTCAATGGCGGTCATTTCGAAAACGTTATATATTAATTACTGTTTTTTTAAATTAATGATTCAAAGGAGACAGTTTCTTTTTGTATGGAGAATGGGCCAACCAAAAACTGTGATGACTCGTAATGAAATGTATGTAGATTTATTCCCTTATATTCTCTAAATTACTATAGTAATATTAGTTGTACCATATATAAAGGGAATACTAAGAAAATAACAATCAAACGGCAATCTCACTATAACCTTAAATCCTATACGGGTGACTGTCTAATAGTTTTTATTGATATCCTATGTTATAATAGTGCACTGTGAATAATAAAAAGTATAAAAAAGTTGTAGGCTCTTCGAAATCTTAAGTACTACTTGGTGGATGGATTTTTTTTTAGTAGTACCGGAGTAAACAGTACGAATAAACAGACGCGGTGATGTATTGATTCTTAACTGTATTTTTTATTTATTGTGGTGTATTGAATACTAAGCACAGAATACATTACAAATGTATTCAAGTGAAGCAAAAAGTAAGCCAAAACTATGCTCAACTAATTCTAAAAACAAGCATGTGGGTGTGGGAAACAAGCACACATGTACTTATCTATCTAATATCATTTGCAACCAGTAACACGGTTTTAGGTGCATGTGTGCGTCCAACAGTGAACTTTTAAGGGGTGTTTTGCGAGTTTTACCTCTACGGCGATTGTGAAAATAAATAGCACGTAAGATGTTTTGAACTGGTCGTGTTAGGATAAAAAAAAATCTCTTTATTGTCACTGTATTTGTTATTGTAAAATCATCACATTCTTAAAGCAGTATTAAAAGTGACACATGCCACCAGGTGCAGTGTCAGGACATTGTTATTAATATGTATTGATTGAATAACATGTTTACATTCCAAGCACCATTAAAACCAAAATGACTGGATAGTAACATATCCGATTTTTATGATATTAACCACGAAAAATAAATAGCATGTAAGGTGTTTTGAACTATTTGTGTTAGGATAAAAAGAAACACTGTATTGTCACTGCATTTTTATTATTTATTATTGTAAAATCATCATATTCTTAAAGCAGTCTATTATAAGTATCACAGGTCGAGGTACAGTGCCAGGACATTCTTTAATATGTGTTGATTGATAAGCATGTTTACATCCAACCACAATTGAAGCTAAAATGTAAAATTCTCGGGTAGTCTCGTACCGGTAAGTTCAGTGGGGAGGCTACCCTCTAGATGGAGTGACGACCTGGTAAGACATTTAAAAAGTCAATGGATGCAAGTGGCTCAGGACCGTGCTTTGTAGAATTCCTTGGGGGAGGCCTATGTTCAGCAGTGGACTTGTGTAGGGCTGTAATGATGAAGAAGTTTTAAACTAGTTGTATACGGATACGGCTCGACCGGGGTAGGACACGCTCATGGAAAAACACCAGCGTAAAATAGTAGCTGAATGCTCCTGTGTTTCGTATGGTGAGTGTAGAGAACCGGAAACCTTTTTTACTGGAAACGAAGCACTCCATCTTAGTCCTCAGGGGTGACAATGCATCTGCATTTTGATTCTAAAACGAGGATAAATGTAGATGTCTATGAGCCACAGCATCTACTTACCATCAGGTGGACCGTGCGCCCGTTTGTCACACTTATTCTATAAAAAAAAACAAAAGGAGATTTTCAATTGAAAGAGATACGAAAAGGTACCAGAGCATCTATTCAACTTGCTCGGCGTTTATTTATTAATTGGGCACTTTATTTATAATAAGGCACATAGCAGAAACAGGTCAAGTAAGCAACAATACAAGTTTTATTGATCATTATTCGTCATCATTACAATAATTCACTGCTGAACATAGGTCTTCCCTAAATTAAATATATAATGTAAAATATTATATAGCCCTTCCGTGAACTGCCATCGCGTTTCGTCCCGTATGGTGTCGTAAAAGTTGTAATAGAGTAAAATAAAGATACCAGGAGATGAGCAGCAACATCTTCCTATAGAATACCACATAAAACTTTGGTTGCCACAAGCGTAGCAACTGTGGCAAAAACTACCATATAGTAATGATGCATATTTATATTACTATATAAATATGCATCATTACTACTTGTGTATAAATTATTCCAATCATTGTGAGGTTCATTTAAGTGGTATTCACAAATACGAGCGCACAGTGGCACATAAAATGAGTTATCAATCAGCAATCTTTCTTTTAATAGTTTAGGTATAAAGAATCTAGATAAATGATTACATAACTTAAAAATACAGTGAAAGTAGAAGCAGCACGCTTATAACTAGCCACAGAATAGAATAGAATCATTTTATTCAATATAGATTACAATACATAATACTATTAAAAGTCATTTTTACTTTTAACACTGGTTCGCAAAAAAACCTCTGTTCTGGGAAGAACCAGCAAGAAACCCAGCGAGACTTTTTTTTTTTAAAAAAAGCACATTTTACAATATAATATTTTATACAATTATTTTGAAAACATTTAGAAACAGCATGGTAGCGATCACCTCATTCCTAGGGCTTATTATCAGTCATGTACTCTCTAGTAGTATAATAACCCTTACTAGACAATTTTTGCTTAAGAAATAATTTAAACCTTTTGATAGAAAAGGTCTGCATATTATTATAGTAATTGTTGATGTCGCTCTGGAAATGGCAGGAGTTACAGTTACAGGCATGGGTGGTTGTGGGATGTTACCGATGTCTTCAATATTCATGGATTGTAATTCCATACCCTGTTATCATTTGTGTCTCCATACAGTTGTAGCTCTCAGCCAACAAGATTGCAGACTCATTCTAAACGATCCACCTGAAAAGTGTTTTTTTTTTCATCAACTAACCGAACAGACTATAGTTTTACAATGTCTACCCCCTAAATAATATTTATTAATATTTTATTTATTTCAATCTTTATTACTAATAAAAAGTCTTAATGCCTCTTAAATTATATATAAATAGCATGTACTCGTTTCCCTTCATAATACTTTTGTAGTAAACCAGATTCCACTAAGGTAAAAAGAAATAAAAATACATCAAATCAGAAAGATAAACAAGTGAAGTAGTTATTTTAGAATTATACCATTATTTGACTAAGCACAAGTTCTTTGACGTTTTATTTACACTAATGTCATTTAAGGTTAAAAATATTACTTGTATATTATGTACAAAGGCATACAAATATGAGTGTAAGGTAAGGAAGAAGTAGCATCTCTAATAATAACTAAAGATAAAAACTGTCAAATATCTCCCTATGAGGCAATCTGTGGAGGAGGTCTATGTTTAGCAGTAGACTTTTGATAGGCTGCAAAGTTAAAGATAACCTGGTTGTGAATAACCAAATTGTTTGTAGTGCGAGGTGATGATACTACAAACATCAATGTGTGCCAAAGCAATTATACCAACTCCTCCGGGCAAGCCTATTTCAGGCAGGGGATCATTTACAGACTGTTAAATTAAAGTAAATACCTGGCGTGATGGTATCCACTGCAAAATAATACCTCTTTCTGCTGAATTAATTTGCACAGCCCATGTGTGGTGTGCTCTTAAAATTGAAGATCTACATTGAATACAAATATTCCTATACCCAAACCTTCTAATGAAATGAGCAGTTTCAATACTTTCTTGCAATATTTTTAGGCAGTTCTTCTTCTTCTTCTTCTTTTAAATTATGGCTTCTCTTGATAGAATTCTGCCAGTGTCAAGTCAGTTCTCTATTTTACGAGTGGGTTCACAATCTACAACAAAAGACGTCACATTTTTAAACATCATCACCAAAATTGATTAGTAATTTTACAGTTTAATATTATTAGTACGAATAAAATCACACAAAATATTTAAAAAAGGAGTTTTTTCTAATTACATAATATTTTATCCCTACTATAAATATTAATACATTTATATTCCTTTTGATTTTGATTTCTGATTAATAGACACGAGATTTATTACATACATAACTTAAATCCCTTTGACCAATAGGTTATTGATACTCTTTTAACATAGAGTTGTGTATATTTTGTGATTTTATTTTATCTATTTATTAAATTAGATTTCACCAATAACATAAAACTTCAATACTTTGACATTTTTAACCTTTAACTTACTAATAAGACCTGTGTTTGTCATTTGTTTTAGGTAATTCAACATAAATAGATTTTTCAAAATTCAAGGAGAGAAAAGTAAACTTGTATTATACACTCACATTGACTTTTAATTAAACTCGTCAGTTTTCATTTTCGAATGTCAATGGCGAATTAAATACATAATGTGGAATAAAACGAAAATTAGTAGTTATCGTTTCCGCATTATAATATTTTTGAACAGAAAGAGATAAGATGCTTATATTATGCAAATATGGCCACAAGTTATTACGCAGCACGGAAGTCAATGACCAAATAGTTTCGTTCCACGGTGACTTTGAACCATGTTATATGACATACAGATGTCCAGTAATAGCACGACATACTGCAGGGGGTGATATCTAGGTCACTACCATCAATACAACACAATATATGTTCAGCAAAATTCACGGATTTAATTTTCCGAAAATTGAAAATCTCACCTTGAAACAGATTTTTAAGCATCTCGTAATGAAAAATCCTTTTCTAGTACTTTTCTTTACATCAAATTATTCGTGAATAGTTACTTTACTCATTGATAAGTCTTCTTTTATCAAAGACAAGAATGTTTTCAAGAATACTATTTTTCTTTAAGTTTGCACAGAACTATTTTCTATCACTGAAGTTTAATCTACAGTGGTGAAAAAAATGCGTGGCAGTTTTGTAGCAAAAAAAACTTAAAAATAGCTTGTTTAATGGTGATTTAGTAAAGATACAATACTAGTGCATTTTCATTAAAAAATACAAAAAATGCTATTTTAGTTCCAGAGAAGCTGATTTTGTTGAAAATGTAATTAACGTAATTTAGACAAAACCACTATGAGAATAAGTAATAGCTGCTCATTTACGCGAATTATTATAAAACTAGTTGTGACACGTAAAATGCGACATGCACGCGTATGACTAAAGGTTTTACCTGCTCGCCGACCGATCCGACCCGACCGGTTACTGTCTAACAAAAGAAGCGCATGTGCTATCCCGCTCTTTCTTGCATTGTGATTTTGTGTCTCACTCAACCTTATTTGCGACACTTGTCAGTATTGCCATTTTTAAACCGTGCGCAACGCATCTCTGTGTTCACAAATTATTGTTTCGTACTGACGACTGTTTTGTGCCTTGGACCCCGGACTTTGTTTGCCTTACGATTGGATTTTTATTGTGATCACAACGACGACTTGGCGACCACCTGGACTTCTGTGTTTTATAACATGGCCAACCGCCGCGTTTTTCCTGGTTATACCAGCGAGAATATGCTGAGATGCACCTTATTTACGGAGAAGCTGGCCAAAGTTCCTGAGCTACCACCTCTACAGGAAAGGTTTCCTGATAGGAGACATCACACCATGAAATGTTTACCAGAGTGCATAACTCCTACATGGAAGGCAGACTCCTGGTCAACGTGGCGGTGGACGGCCTCAGTTGTTGACGAAGACAAGTGCTTCAGGAACGAGAACAAGACTTGGTTAGGCGATACAATGGCGCACAGGGATACCGAAGTCCACTGTTCATTCAGTACTTAAGAGGTATGGATACCATCCATTTCACGTACGACGTGCAAACTCTTTTAACTAGAGACTACCTGCCGAGAGTTCAATTCTGCCGCCGCATGCGAAATGCATCGGAGGACCCAAACTTTTTAATAAGGTGTTATGGAGTGATGAGTCAGCCTGCAGAAAGGACGGCTACTTGAATTTGCATAATTTACATAGTTGGCAATTAGAAAATCCGTATGTGTCAAGAGAAGACAGGTCCCAGTACCAATTCAAAATAAATTTATGGTGTGGGATTTTAATGGCCAGATTGTGGGTCCCGTCGACTTCCACCACATTAAATGCCAATAATTACTTGAGTTTTACGAGAAACCCTACCACGCTCCTTGAAAATGTTCCGAGTGAGCTAAGAGGTGATGTGGCTTCAAAATGATGGGTGCCCTGCTCATTATGGCCGGGAAGTGAGCCTACTTAGATGAAGCTTATCCAGGCAGGTGGATTGGGCGACTGGGACCGATATTATGGCCACCTAGGTCTCCGGACCTAAACCCTGGTTTTTTTTAAAGGTGCCATGAAGGACAAAGTCTATGAAAAACCGATCCAAAATGACAATGAATTGAGAGCAAGGGTTAACATTGCAGCAAGAAAATATCGGAAATAAGCCTGAGAAGACTCAAAAGCTCATTTTGAAGATGCCGAGCGTGTATTAGGGCACAAGGAAGCAATTTGAGCATTTATTGTAATTTATTTAAATAAATGTTTATTAAAGTTAACTCCTCTGTTTTTTTTACTATCACCTTATCCTTCAAGATGTCATTTACAGACCGGCTGGCCGGTCGGCTGTAGATAATTATTATGTAATTCGAACCGTAGTACGACCTTACAATGATTCGAATTCAAAGTCACATTACTTGCATTTAAAATAAAATGCTCTTATTAACTAAAATAGCTTATTTTTTGTATTTTTAATGAAAATGCACTAGTATTGTATCTTTCCAAAATCACCATTAAACAAGCTATTTTTAAGTTTGTTGTACAAAACTGCCACATACATTTTTTTCACCACTGTAGGTTAAACTTAAGTGATAAGAAAATAGTTCTGTGCAAATTTAAACAAAAAATAGTATTTCATGAAAACATTCTTGTCTTTGATAGAAAAAAGACTTATCAATGAGTAAAGTAACTATTCACGAATAATTTGATGTAAAAAAAAGTACTAGAAAAGGATTTTTCATTACGAGATGCTTAAAATCTGTTTCAAGATAGAGATTTTCGGTATTTCGGAAAATTTTGTAAAACTGTAAATCCGTAAGATTTTGCTGAACATATATTGTGTTGTATTGATAGGTAGTGACCCTAGCTATCAACCCCTGCAGTATGTCGTGCTATTTACTGGACAACCTGTATAGCTAACACTTTTAGAAATAGGATAAAAATGTCATTAATGGTATCTCTTTTTAGTAATAAATATATAATATACAAATAAGGATAATATGCATATAATAAGTTATCTTTGTAAAAAAAACAAAATTTTTCTTTTTATAGAAACTGCAAAAAATTACACGCCTTTTTTTCCATAATATATTAACCAGAACACGGAAAATCAAAACCACTCATTTTTTTTTCACATTTCTTGATTCCGTTTAGGTTTTCATAAAATCTATAGGCCATTTACTATAATAAATTGGTATCTTTTTTTTGTGTGTAATACCATTCAGGGTCCTTAAAATTTCTAGTGGGCCCAAAAACGATTGACTCCTTTACACTTATTTTTATTGTTTCCTTACATTAAAATTATTTCATCAAAGGGCAAAAGGAATTTTTGATAGTAAGACACTTAAATGTGGCACTAGCCTGGTCTTAAGCGTCTACTCTTTTTATTATTGAAAATAGGGAGCATATTTCAAGAGTTTGTAGTTCGATAAACGTTTGAGATAGCTAGAAACATTGTTATGAGGTTTTGTAGGTAATATCATGTAAATTAATAATAATTAATAAAATAATAATATTCATTGGGCATTTATTCAACTTTTTAGCGAAATTAAATAAAAACGGGTAATTTTTTCTTAAAACTTTGAGGTAATTTTTTTTTTTAAAGTATCTTGTTTAATTTTGGGTACATTTTATACCTCGAATCGATAAACTATGATAACAAGTGGTAAAGAAAAAAAAAACAAAATGAAAAAAAATGTAAAAACAAAAAACATATCTCGAAAATAGTGCAACAAGTCAGGTTTCTCTACGAAAAAAATAAAAAACCTGATAAAAAAAACCAAACCGATAAGACCTGTACTTTGATGGTATTTGTTGATAGTTTTGTCCAAATAATCAACAGACACCGGGCGGTCACTTCCCGCTGGGGCACCTTGTATATGTATGTTAGTGTATTAGTGTATGGTAAATTATTAGTAAATAAAACAAAACATAATAATATTTACTGTACTCAATACTCAACACTCGATAAATTTATTGCATTCCATAGGTTACAAAAGGTGTTACATAGTTTTATGGTATCTCTATGGACCCTGATGGGCGCAACAATATTATGAAGGAGGAACATTTATTTTGTTTTATTATTATTATTATTGTTAAATAATTATTTAATATTAACATTTATTATATTATTTAAACATACACACATTGAATTTGAAATACGGTTATTATATTTGTTATTATTTATTAATTAATTGATTTTGACATTTAAGGTATTATTGTAATTAGTATAATTAGCATAGTTGAATTTTTACTAAATTATTTGAATCTTTTTTTAATTTTATTAGAATTTTTTATTGTAATTTATTTAGTAGGATGGCATTTCATTATTACCTTACATATTTATATTTACATATCTATATTAAATTATATTTTTATCTTTTAAAAATTCAGAAGTGCTATAGTAACACTCTTTTATAAGTACTGTATATTATATATTGGTTAGGATTTTTTTTACATGGGGAAATGCCTACGCATACTCGCCTCGCGGGGTCAAGGACGGGTTATGTTGGTCTCGCACCGACTAAAACCCATGGTTTTCCACCTTATACATATTGGCAGCCACGGGAACGCTTTCACACACATCCGCGACCCCACCAGCGCCGGCCGCCCCATGTCAGCCTCTTCTCGGGGGAGGACCTTTCCTCCCATTCTCCTTCTCAGGCAAGGCGCACCAGGAACACAAGGCACGCCCCCCTCCACGGCCTCCAACTTCACCTGCGTAACGGGCCACCCCGAGTCCGATACGTGGAGGCCATGGGGCCAGGAAAATCGACCGCTCAGTAGCACCCGCTTTCCCGAACCCAGCAACGGATCTGGTCTCTGGCTCCGACGCCAACCAAGTTTCGGCCGCGGAGGGTAGGGAGAGTGGCGCCTCGCAATACCGACACTCCTCTCCCTCATTTCTCATTTTTACTTGTATGCTGTAATGGTTATATCCTTGATTTTATGGACCATATCCTGCGATAGAATCAGATGCTTCTATAATGCTTATACTGTTCAGCAATAATAGTCCACTGTGAACCTATTTTAGAGAAAACGATGTATTTATTCTTGATAGAGGTTATAGGGGTGCAATTCCATTCTTGCAGCAATGTTACAAGGCTCACATGCCTAAATATAAACAAGCTGGTGAAATCCAATTATCAATCATTGCAGCCAACAAGTCCAGATGTGTGACTTTGTGTATGTGGGTGATTGAAATCGTAAATGGGAGATTTAAACGGGACTTCAAATTATTCCGTCAGGAATATTTTAATACTGCATCTACTCATCTCATGCTGTACTTTAAAATTGCAGCTGCATTAATAAATCGATTTCATACATTGATCCGTGATAATTTTCATGCTGTAGAGATATTGGCAATTGCTCAAGTCAAACTAAACACTCCAAATAATTTAGCCTCCTACGTAGATTAATTCGCATACGCACAATTTAAACAGAGTGAGAGTGCGATTTGCCAGCATTGACGGTAATCTTCCAGAGGTGGATAATTTTGCTGGACTGATATTCCAGGATCTAATTCTGTTAAGTCTAGGAATATATCAAATTAAACAAGCTCCTAGTAATTACGGGGAGCATGTCAAGCCCCTGGAGAATATAAAATCGAGGTATACCTACAATTTGTCTATGATTTTGGTCTTCCGGTACTCCTACTCCCTAGGCGTTGTTCCAAATTCATAGAAGACAGCTTTCTGTGCACCCGATCCCTAAAAAAGGTAACCGCTCTGATCCGTCCAACTACAGGCCTATCGCTATCACCTCCTTGTTCTCCAAAATAATAGAGTCCATTAATAACTGACAGCTCATGCGGTACCTTGAGGAGCACCAGCTGATTCTGCTAGTGATCTTCTTGTTTACCTAACACAAAGATGGGCGCAGGCGATCGAATCCAAGGGGGAGGCATTGGCCGTTAGTTTGGACATAGCGAAGGCCTTCGATCGGGTCTGGCACAAAGCGCTTCTTTCGAAGCTTCCTTCCTATGGGCTTCCCGAGAAATTGTGCATTTGTATCACCAGTTTTCTGGCATCAAGGTCGTATTAGACGGTACATGCTCCGATTACAAGCCTATTAACGCTGGTGTTCCACAAGGCTGCGTGCTATCACTAACGCTGTTTCTTCTGCATATCGATGATATGTTGCAAACCGGTAACATTCATTGCTATGTAGATGACAGCACTGGTGATGCTCTATACACCGGCCGTGCGAATATTTCTCGGGAAAACGTCGCCAAGTACCGGAACAAACTTGCTTGCTCTGAAGTCGAGTCTTTGCTGAACAAAGTCACGGATTGGGGGCGACTAAATCTAGTCCAGTTCAATCCCCAGAAGACACAAGTTTGCGCGTTTACCGCTAAAAAGAACCCCTTTGTCGTATTTCCTCAGTTTCAAGGCACGCCCCTTTGGCTTCAGCCAGTATCGGAATCCTCGGCGTCGACATATCGAGTGACGTTCAGTTTCGTGGTCACCTGGAAGAGAAGGCTAAATGGGCCTATAAAAAGCTTGGCGTGCTCAGCAGAGCGGGGCAGTATTTCATGCCAGCACAACGCCTGCAACTTTAAAAGGCGCAGGTTCGGCCTCACATGGAATACTGTTCCCATCTCTTGGCTGGGGCTCCCGTGCTCCTTCCACTTGACCGCATCCAGCGCAGAGCGGCTCGAATCGTCGACGGCCGAGTCCTTTCCGAACGGCTCGATTCACTGGTGCTGCGAAGAGATGTTGCATCTCTTTACGTATTTTATCGCATCTATCACGGGGAGTGCTCTTAGGAATTGTTCGGACTAATTCCATTCGCTCAATTTCACCACCAGACTTAGAAGATATTTTCTTCCTCGCACAACTTTCTTGTGGAATCGATTTTTCATCATTCACCAGCGATTTTTTCGGACCGATACGACTTAGGGACCTTCAAGAAAAGAGCCTCCTACTTTTTAAAAGGCCGGCAACGCATCTGCAATTCCTGGTGTGTTTTGTTCATGGCGGTAGTCACTTACCATCAGGTGAGCCGCATGCTCGTTTGCCCCTCTCCTATAAAAAAATAATATATAAGTCAACTGATTTCTTGGCGAATTGTCTCTCAGCAAAAACTGACTTAACTCGAATTTGTGTAAACTGGTTAAGTTGTTTCAGGCTATGAATATTACCAAGAAAACATCGTCACACGATGATTTACGTTTCTTTCTGGTAATATTCATGTTCGATTTGTAAGAAATCGATTTGTGTTTTCCCAATACAGTATTTATATATAGTTTCCTCACATATAAAATACCAGTAGTGGAAAAAAGTTTGTCAGTCGAAAATTCACGCGCCTTAAAACACATAACTTTTATTAATTCTCTTTGTGCTTTTTTCCAAATCAAGAAATCTTGTTTTATTTGCTCCACCATATACGGTTAAACAGTGCGTTAAAACCGACTGCGGAAGAGAAATGTACGTTTGGTGCAGGAAACTTTTCGAGGCCACATATCGTAATGTCTTGAATGTCCATATGAGTTTTCTTATTCTGTTTATAATCAATTCAATATGACTATTACGGTGGAGCGAATTTTTTTTCATCTTATGATAATCTAATAGTGCGCAAAAGGTGCCTTTAGGAATCAAATTAACTCATACCAAATATTATTTGGATTGATTCAGAGTAACTGCCTACGCCAGGTCTTTGAAATTTTATAAAAAAATGATTTTCGACCCAGGATTGACGCTATGTAAATATGCTATTATTAAATAAATTGTAACATTTTGTTTTATTTTTAATTAAAAATATAGTTAATTTTCACTAAAAGTCAATAAAAAACCAAAATTATTCGTAAACTTACTTCAAATCTAGGTCATGATGGCGCGCGCGGGAAGTAATTTTGGCGCACGCGCGGCGGGAGGTAATTTGTCGCGCACTTGTTGTCTCACTGCCAGTATGCTGTTGCTTTTCAATGTGAAAGGTCGCGCTTTTATCTATTTCACGATATTTCTTAGTTGTTTGAAGCATGGAGAGAACTCATAGTGCATTCAAGTGTTCGCTTTTTAGTAATATCCAAGATATTACAGAGAACACTTTACCTACTTATAAAGATGTGATGAAGTACTACGAGTAGACCAGACATCAACTAAAATTGCAACTGGAGACAGCGAAAAAGCCAACATTTTCACAAATAGCAGATATTGTGGCACCTAGAGTTGAAAATATCTGGCAAACTGCGTCTATTCCAACCGTGCCTAGAACACGAGTTATACAAATTTTAAAAGCCTACTACTTAAAATATAAAATTTACTCAAGTCTATTAAGAAGCTATCTTCAGAAAAATTTGATAATTTTCGATAAAATAGTAAGCGGCTGTTTGATATTTCAGCATGCAAATGCAAGGAACTCACGAATTGCACCTGCCCAACCGATAAAAAGGTTCCCAAATGAGAACATTCATTTTTGATTGATCAGCGAACTTTTCGCAAAATGATAATAGGCGGAGAGAAACTAGATCGGAAAAATCGGTCGGGTACATCCTCAAAAGTTAGTTCTACTTCAATTGATTCAGAAATAGACGTTTCTATGTTTCTATCTTCATGGGTACCTAGCACTTAGGGTTACCACACACTAGGGTTCTTGGCAGAGGAAGGCCCTAGAACATCTTGTGGAAATAGGTTGTGATGGGACTAATATTAATTCTGAAAAGTATGGTGGTATTCTAAGACTCCTTGAAAAAAGGATACAAAGGAAGGGCCCATTTGATCCAACGGATTATTTGATTGCTGCATATGAACGAGCTGCCATTAAGGCATTTGTTTTGATATATTGACGCAGGCACTTCGGGACACAAGCCTTGCACTGGTCAGTTGGGAAAGATACTGGAAACTTGTGAGCAAATACCGATTAAAAATCAAATAAAAAAGCAGAATCACTCCCAGAAATAGCGCCAGATTTGAGCAGAGATCAAAAGTACTTGCACAGATCGTCGCCGCGGTACAATCAAGTTCTTTTCCAGAAGATCTAGCAAACAAGTTTCCAGGTAAACAATCTCATGCTCGTTGGCGCACACGTGCTAATTGGATCCTACGTTTGTATGTAGCAACAGAGAAACCATCAGAGAATGTGATTGCTCTGGCTACATTTGTCGTAAAAGTTTACGCCCCTGTTTGGTTCTCGACTAAGAATAAACCATCATGTAAAGATGGAGCTCGATATCTATTTAAAATTATATTAGCCTGCAGGTATCTGCCAGAATCCTTGAAAGAAGTGATTGACCCCGTCATTCAACGCAATAACTACTTCGCACGTCCTGAAAATTTACTACTTGCAACGATTACTGATGATAAAAAGCGTATTCGTGAATCGGCAACCCAGCGTATATTAAAAGCACGCAGTATATCGCAATCCCCTGCATCAAGGCTACTCGAGATGCCTGATATTAATTTTTGCGCAACAACCTACATTGATATGATAAATTGGCAACTCACGATTACTGAACCGCCGATATTAAAACACTTAAGTGACCAAGAAATTCAGCAAATAGGCCAATCTGGTGGTGAGGGTGAACTTTTGTTTTTACGTCTCCCATATCATATTCAGGCTGTTGAGCGAGCTGTGAAGTTGACGACAGAAGCGGCCATTCCTTAATGTAAGAATTCATCACGATTAGGGGTCATAAACGCAAATTCTAATCCCGTAAGAAAATGACAAAATTCGACACGAAGAGAGATTTTAAGGCAAATTGACGATTTGTTTTTTAATACATATGATTGAATTTTGTTTCACTTTTTTATTAATTTACATTACAAGTATTCTAATTATATTATTAAGTTTCATTTATAATCTCTAGTTAACTCTGATCAATTATTTATCTTTGCCCAATTATACTTTTTTTTTCAGTAAAACATTAAAATTTGAAGTCCTTGCGGAGGCAGAAGATGTTATTTAATTGAGCTGGAAAAAAACTAAATTGACTTTAAGCACAAGGCACTAATCCCGCGCTATTAGAATTTAAAATATGAAAAAAAAAATTTTTTTCGTACAACCGCGCTCCACCCTAATGACTATGCCATGACAAACGCTGATCAACCATGACACCCAGATATTTTGTATTAGATACTTTATTTAATTCAGCACACGAACAGGTAGTTAAAATTTTATCGCATTGGTGGATAATTATTTGAAAGCCAAGTAAGGGTTGACTGGTATTGTACTTAGTGAAACATATGTAGTTACTTTTTTGCACATTAAGTGTTGAGAGATTATTTTTCAGCAAAGAAGCAATCCGGGCTAAGACCACTTCAGTCTGCACTTTTAAATGTTCCCAGCTTTTGGCCGAAAAAACTATGACAGTGTCATCAGCGTACGAAAAAATGCGACCACCATCCATTTTCATGTTGCATAGACTGTTAATATACACTAGAAACAAATTTGGGCCAAGCACACTGCCTTGTGGCACACCGTAACTGTCATTACATTCAGAACTCAGTGTCGTCCCTACCTAACTCGCGAATTACGGTTACTAAGATAGCTTTCTAGTAGTTTATACGGTGTTCCTCTGATTCCCACATTTTGAAGGTATCTCAAAAGAATGGGTATGGACACTGTATCAAAGGCTTTTTTTAAGTCAAGGAAAACCGCTAAACACTTTTTTCCAGAATCAATATTTTCAACAATAGAGGAGGTCAAAGCCAATATTGCATCTTCAGTAGAGAGGTTCTTGCGAAAACCAAATTGTGCGGCAGAAATAACATTAAATTTAGAAAATTAATTGACCAGCCGGACATTAATCAATTTCTCCAAAAATCTTTGCCACTGCCGATATTAAAGATATAGGTCTAAATTTAAAAGGATCGGTTTTATCACCACTCTTACGTACAGGTGTAATGATTGATTGCTTTAGATCTTTAGGGAAAATCCCATGCTCAAAACAGTGATTCGTCAGGTGTACTAAGATAGGCACAATCTCTTTGTATGCTAGTTTTAAAAAGTGCGTCGGTATTTTGTCTATCGGACTTCACTGATATAACAATAGAGTGTACCTCTACAGGATCAGTGTTTATGAGTGCAAATGATGATACTTGAGAACCCACAGAAATATTGTTACTTATTTGCGTTACGCAACTGCTAGTGGTAATATTTTCAGCTAATTGTTTTCCAATAGTAGCGAAATAGGTGTTGACTTTATCTAGTGACTCTTGTGGTGACTTTGCAATATTAAGAAACTCTAAGGTTTGAGATTTGGGTGTTTTACGATGAGTTATGCTATTTATAGTGTTCCATGGCTTCTTTGGATCTTAAATAGCTTTTTCAAGTTGCATTTTATCATAATTTCTTTAATTTTTTTTAATTATGCTAATACAAAAATTTCGATATCGTTTATATGTAGTTTTGAGTGTATAGTTCTCTGGGTCTAATTTCAGTTTACATTAGGAACATAAACATTATGCATAATGTTTATGTTCCTAATGCAGCGGAGTACACCCACAGTCATCTAGGGCTTAATAATTCTCTCCCTTCTAGGTATTGATATTGTTATAGTATTTCTTAAAAGGCTTTGCTGTAAATTTGTTATCAATATTTGTGAAATAAGATTAGAATCAGTGAGGGCTAATAATTCATTAAGCTTATAAGTTTTATGATACTCCACTGCTTTATCGTAATTTATTATTATTGGTTTAACCTTTTTATATTTATTTAAATTTACTGATTTTAAGTTACATATCTTTAGGAAAATCATAGAGTGATCTGTTATACTCGTAGTGGTATCAAGTACAGCAATAGTTGCGGTTCTGCTATTACTACTTAGCTTAATTATAAAATGATCAAGGCAACTATCACCTCTAGTAATAGGTAAAATGTGTCCTGGAAGCATAACATAGGCATATTTAAATAATTAATTCTGTTTGAACGAGTTTGCGATGATTCATTAGAATTGTATATTAAATTTATATTTATATCACCTCTAAGAATAACGTTTTTACTCCTTTCAATAGTTTTTAAATATAGGTTCAAGGATTCTATAAATTTTTCCGCATTTGATATTGACGGAGAACGATATATACCAATGATAATGACTACATCATTTATATTAATTTGCAAACCAGATGCATGCGTCAAGTTTATTTCTTTTGCAGTTACTTTGTGCGAGTCTTTAATAAAAGCAACCACACCATCAGCTTTATTTACATGTTTGGTTGTACGAAATGACATATAATTCTAAACCTGTGGGATGTTTTATTTATATCTATTCTACATTCATTTAAAATGATTGCATCCGTTTGAAAATTAAAGTAACCCAAGTTTGTCTGCAAGTCATCTAAAATAGCATAGATACTACGTATATTTTGGGAAACTAATGTAAGATCAGATGTTTGTACTTTAATGACAGTTGAGAAGTTGCACATTTGGCATTCATAGGCTTGTGCCACATCTGTGTTGTCTATTTCATTTACAGTTAATAAAGAGCTATCCATTTAGAGTAATAAAAATTAAAGTTTTGGCTAGCGTAAACGGCATAATACATTGATTTTATAAAATATGTCAGTAGGAAAAACAAGAGTATGTGGATATATGCACGCATAACTATATAATTTGTATGCGAGCTTATTAGTGATTATGAAACTTATAAAAGAGTGATAGATTACATATTGTAGTGTAATAATATTTATCAAAAGAAATGAGTTATATGTTTGTGAGTGTGATAATTTTGTGATTTTGTGTGTTTCGGGAACAAATAACAAGCTGCCATATTTACCTAGTCAACATGACAACATTAAACGATGTACCTGAGATTCAATTTTTACTAGCATTACGGATGAGTTCTCATCTTTTCAACAATACTTAAAATCTTTTGACTTGGCAACATCTCGAGCGAGGAAAAATAGTCGAGCTTCTCTTGCAGTCAGCTGTTCGGAGACAAAAAGTTTTGCTTTATTCTTAATATTAAAGATCTTGGTCATTTTCAAAATCTCAGTTTTTAGTATCGTTGAAGATAATTACGCTATAACGAGAGTGTTCTCACTTTTATTAGTATGCTTTTGTGGTACTCGGTAAGTGTCTCTTATGTCGTATTTATTTAAAACGCAGTTAATAGTTTTTCCTAGTTTAGTAATCATGTCAACCAGGGTTTCTTTTGATTTTTAAGGTATTCTTGGCATATTTTTATTTTGAGGTTGGTTTTCCGATTTGCACGCTGCAAATCCTCAATCTTGTCTTACCACATCATGATATACTCTCTATTTTTAGTTGATTGCAATTATAGTTTTTCAATTTTCTTTTTTAGTTCTTCTCTTTGTTCAGTCACAAAGTTAAGAAAGCGGTGCAATTTTTTTGCAGTTCATTTTGTTGTTGTGTTAATAAAGATGTTATCATGGTTTTGATCTCTTTAAATCCCTTGAATTTTTCCTTATAGTCATGTTCTCTGTTCCTTTTTTGACGCCTACTTTTGAAGTTTGGCGATGAGTTTGTTCCATTATATTGGGATCGGAGAATGATTTATTCATTTGCAGTACTAGGTTATAATGACAATTCAAGAGCAAAATATTTTACTTAGTTCAATACAAAAACTAAGCTCATGTAGATCACGGAGTGCAGTTGTATCTATATATCAGGATATAATAGCAGCGCAGGACTGTTGTGTACAAACTGGTTGTGGCCACGCCCACACATATAGCTACTGGGTGTATCTAACACAACAGCCGCGGATGACAACACACACGCACCGCGCTCGTTGGTAAATTTAAAAGAAAAGATCTTACCGAGCACTTTACTACAGGTCGATTGATTTTAACTACCAGGGCAGCAGCTATTCCTTGGAGGATGATATTTTTCAACTCGAATCGATCCGCGTACTTTCTCGTGGGTTATGTACTTATATTATTTTATCATTTAATTTTTGCGATTTAATTTATTTATTTATTAAATAACGAAACAAAATACTATTACAAATTGTATGTTTGCATCTTACGGCGGTCCAGAGGGGAGAGGGAATATTACTACATCACTAAGTGTTGTCACAATTTTTGGTGGGGCCGTTCTCCATACAAAATAAAATTTCTCTTTTAGATTTTATTATTTATTATTGCTGTTAAATTCAGTTATTAACGGTTCAGAATATTTCATTTTCGTTTGTAGGCATTTCGTCATGATCGTGTATGTAAAGATTTTCTGTGATATGTTGACTCTTTAGGTCTTGACTATAAATTAATCCAATACTTTAAATAATATGCACGATGTGTAATTATAATCGAAAGTATGTAAAATGTTATGCAAACAAAAAGCACAAAATCATCTTATTACTTTCCACAGGTTTCCTAAAATAGGAAAAGAAAACTTATGATGACATTGTGGTAAGTCTATATATATTTTGCATTTATTTAACGTTTTTTGTAGAGATTATTACATCTACTGTCTCGAATTTTATCTCTTTCAGATCACTTCTTTGGGGTAAGTTAAGTTTCCACGATGACAATTTTGCTGATTTAAGTTTTCGTTAATATTCTGTGCGACGCGAGATAACCCTAAAATATTCGACTAGTTCCTTTTAATAGAACGTTTTAATTCACGTTTTTTATAGAATAAAGGTGACAAACGAGCACACAGTCCACCTGATGGTAAGTGGTTGCTGTGGCCCATAGACATCTACATCTATCTTCGTTTGCGAATTTAAATGCAGATGCGTTGTCAATGAGGACTAAGATAGAATGCCTCTTTCCAGTAAAAGGGTCTCCGGTTCTCTAAACTCACCATACGAAACACAGCAGCATTAAGCTGCTATTTTACGCTGGTATTCTGTGAGAGCGTGGTCCTTCCCCGGTCGAGCCGACCCATTCGTGCTACAACTATACTATTAATATAGCTGCAGCGTGGCTCTACCACGTACAAGACGTTAATAAATAAATGATTATCTCTGAAAGAAAGATAAGCTTTGAATTAACTTAGAGTCATTAATTTAATTGCAATGAGCTATGTAATACCAATAAAGAATTAAATGATAATTGTTTGTTATAATTTAGAAGCATGTGTTACATATGTTAAGGACATATGGCACACGATAAGCTAAAAAAGAGCTAAATGTTAGAAAGAAATGGTATTGTATACTAAACAAGGATAGTTATAAATATTATAAAGGGATAGCACCAGCCAGCAAATCCATATAAACTGGTTTCTGATGATGTTCGTGCTGTTAACCTTTTGGCTTTTACAGCTTCATCGGACTCAGGGCTCGCGGCCTGAAAGGCAGCGAACTAAAAAGGGATGAATTTTTATTATACTGCATCGTTACTTGCGTAACGATGACTCCTAGGACAGTTCAGTGTACATGAAGTGTAAGTTGGAGTTTTGCTGGTACCACCGAGCTCCGGTGGCTATGCGAATGAATCTATTTTGGACGACTTGGAGGTCGTACAAGTGTATATGGGCCGCATGAACGAAAACTACGCTTGCGTAAGACATGATGGGTCTTACGCATGCTTTGTAAAGATGGAGCTTGTGTCTTAAGGACAGTTTGCTCTTACTGTTAACTAGCGGGTGGAGGCGACTGGTGACGATTTTGGCTCGATTGCGAACATCGCGAATGTCATTCCATGGTCAAATGTAACCCCTAGGTATATATTTGGCCGTTAGTTGCCAGGGATCTGGCGGCCGTACAGGCTGATCGTACCTAACGATTTCTTGGGGTTTCTGATTTGACGATTGAATGTGGAAATCTTTTGAAAGCGTATTGCTACACTTTTTTCAGGATTCACTTCAATTCTCCATAAGCGGAACCAATCACCTAGGCGGTTAACGGCTGTTTGGAGCATCTTGGTGAGGTATCTTTTATGGGATGGGTGAGGAAAAGTGCCGTGTCATCTGCGAAAATAGCAGTATTCACTACTGGGTCCTTCGGGATGTCACTCGTGAAGAGTGTGAACAGTAGTGGGGAGAGGACGGAGCCTTGTGGGACTCCGGCCTTGAGGGGACGCTTTGTAGAGCGTGTACCCCTCTATTCGATAGCGAAAGTGGCGATTGGCAAGAAAGACTCTGATGATGTGGATGAGCCTATCAGGCACGTTGAGTTTATACAGCTTGTAAAGCAAGCCGTCGTGCCAGACTTTGTCAAACGCTTTTGCAACATCGAGGAAGAGAGCATCGGTTATGGTGGTTCTGCGACAAATTTGTGGGAGGTAAAATCCTTTCAGAATGTATTCTGTGAAGCGATGTAGTTGGTCGGTGCACGAGTGTTCGGGTCTGAAGCCAAAGTGCTCGTCTGGAAGAAGTTTGTTGGAGAAGATGTGTTTAAGAAGGCGATTCAATGTGAGTCGATCATAAACTTTTCCCAGTTTGCTGAGGAGACTAATTGGTCTGTAGCTAGAGGTTAAGTTGCGCTGTTTCCCCGGTTTCGGGATTCCTATTACGTCTGCCTCTTTCTATGCATCCGGGAATGAGCAGCTGGAAAGAAGAGCGTTGAATATGCCTACTAGGAGGCAAATGAGCGGTGCGGAGAGAGATTTCAGTATCCTGTTGCTAATGCCATCGGGGCCGGGTGCTGATTTCTTTTCAAGGTTTTTGATTACTTCTGTGACTTCGTCTTCGGTCACAGGATCTAAGGGGTCGTCCGCAGGTGCTAGTGCAGACTTACGATCGACCTCCGCTTCGACCTCTGCAAGGTGAGCGGGATCTGTAAGTTCGCTAGAGTCCGCGAGGCATTCGGCCTTTTCAGAATCGTCAAAGGCGAGATCGGAGTTACCTGGCCTAATGAGAAGCGGCATAGGTGAGGATTGATCTGCTTTCAGAGCTCGGGTCAACTGCCAGAAGGCAGTTTGAGATGGCTCGATATCTTCCAGCAAATTATCCCACTTGTCGTGTCTAAACTCTTTGATGCGCTGTTTCACCTCGTTCTGGAGGTTGCGCAGTCAGATTTTATTATCTATCGTACGATAGTGATCGCACTGTCTTAGGGCCGCGTTCTTCACTCTAATCAGATGCCGAATATCACTCGGGAACTTCATGTGTCGATTTCTCGACACACGAACCCTACGAGAGCACTCTTCAACTGTAGAGGTGAGGTGGGCCGATATTTTGATGATATTGAGATTTTTACTCATTATGTTACACTTTCACTGTCTGGTTTTCAGAGAAAATAGTAAGACAATAGCAATGACCTATATGTAGTACTTATAGTTAATATTCGTTTCTTCTTTCCCAGTAATGCACGGAATAATATTTACATATATTAGATTTTCTTTAGGCACGGATTTCATTACTGCTTACGCGCATTAATTAAGCCAGAGCCCCAACTCAATATATATTTCTCTATATAGTATAATAATGTATGTTGTTACTAAGTAATAATTTATGATATATATTTATATATATGTCGATGCGTCTATAAAATACCGGTTGGATCGAGAGTGAACGAGAGGTTGCATCACTCTAGCGGAGCGTCATATCGATAGTGGAGAGTTGGAATTGAGGGTATATCGAGAAACCCTCACTTTTTTGTGCAGTATTAAGTTCACTGTAGGCGCCGTGCGCGAGAGATTCCGCTTGCGTCATTCTACGAGTGCTAAGACAGTATCGTGGTTCTGTCCGTTATGATGATTCTTCTGGTGTAGTCAAGGAAGATGGTGTTACTGAGAGGCTGCTCTCTGTTACAATGAGATGTGTAGTGTTACTGTTGGTTTGCATACTACGTACGGGACATACAGTATGGTCGAACTGTAATTGCTCTATACTGAATGTATAGTGCGTTACGCTGTCTTATTGTTGATAACGATAAATTGCGTAAGCAAGAGAGCAAGTTGAACATCAGCTCTCATATTTTTACTATTTTTAACAATTAACGCCAACCTGTAAATATTGAATGTACCTAAATGAGATATAATTTTTCATTCAGTGGAAATTTAAAGTGCTCGAGTTATGTTATAATTTGATAGTTCATGCAAAATATGATTTAGATGGGGTACATTTTAAAGTTCGAAATGTTTAAGCGATGTACCGAAAATAAAAAGTTTAACTTTAACGTGCTATGAATTAAAAAAATAAGTAGCCTTTTGTGTTCTAATGTGTCGATAAGTGTTAAGTTTACTCCGTGTATTATGTAGTCGATAAAATTGGGATTTGATGTTGAGGGTTTAGTAGAAGGCGTGGTGCTGTGTCGCTCAATCTTGAATGGAAGTATGCTGTCAACGTATGACGCCGCGGACACATTATTTGCCGCTGCTTTCGATCACCATTTGATGCATGAGGAAAAGTAAATTTATCTTAAACATTTTCTTAAAAAATATATTGTAGTAACGAGTGGTCAACTTTTGGTTAAGAGAAAAGCCTAAATGCCAACTTCATTTCAATTGAATAACCTGAGTCTCTTTGGGGATTGATGACCCTGTTAAATTGTAGAGTTATTTATTTCATTTTATTTTGTGTTTTGACTAGGTCAACAGCCATACCGTAGCCGTAGCTCAAAGAGTAGGTGCGGTACGCATGTGATATTGGTAGAGGTCTAGTTTAGTGGTCGTTGAGATGTAACGGGGATGACTTAACATGAAGATAAATGCTCATGAGAGTGAAATGAGGTATAGTATACCTTTGTTGTGTAACGAGCGATTGAAAATGGCATTTGGATATTTTATTTTGTGATAATAAATAAAGTTTCCTTATAATTGATCTGCGTGACGTGTCCGGTCTCAAAATCGTACTCAGGTAAAGTTCAGGCAACATTACATACCATTCCGAAGATTTAAAGCGATCCCGTGGCACACGTTGCACATTGACGCGACCGAGAAAGTCAGTGGAAAGAATGACAAGAAGGAATACGTCTTCGTCATCATCGATGGATTCTCGAAGTACGTGTTGCTTCGCCATACCTTGTATATTGAATCCTCTAGTAGCTTCAAGGCCCTGAAAGACTTCATGTCGCTCTTTGGTGCACCAAATCGAATTATTGCGGACCAAGGGCGCTACTTCGCCATCAGAGACTTCAAACAGTACTGCGGGTCGGTAAATATAAAGCTCCACTTAATTGCGACAGGTAGCTCACGAGCTAATGGCCAGGTTGAGCATCCTAAATAACATGCTTACTGCCGCAGAGACCAGCAACCATTCATGACAATACGCTCTACCGGATGTGCATCTCGTGCTTAAATGCACCCAGAACCGCGTTGTTAAGGCGTGACCACTGTAGTTGCCCATAGGTAAAGTTACTAGACCAGTAGAGATAGTTGTAGCTGACGATGAGGAACCAGAGGTTGATATCAACAATGTCAGAGCTGAAGCAGTACGAAACATGGAACGAACGTCTGCTGAAGACAAAGCCCAATTTGACAGCACCAAGGCCAAGGTAAAGCCATTCTTTGTTGGAGATTTAGCTTGACCCCAAAATACAAGGGTCCATTCAAATGTCCTGGAAGGTGATCGACGTAAATTCGTAGTACGCACATTATAGTCTGCCCTAGATGCCTGACAGTATTGTGTCATCGATGACAATGACATTCATTTAGACCAGTGAAATGTTTTAGTAACTGCCGTACGGCACTGCCTTTTGTTTCGTTGGCTTTTGACTCACAATGTCATGAATGTGCTTGCGTGGAGGTTATCTTAATCTGTCACACGCCGGTTGAAGGTTGTCTGTAGTCATCAGGTGCCGGTTGGAGGTTGCCTGAAGGTCGGCCGTCTTGTAATCTATCAGACGCCGTACCAAGGTTATCTTGAGCTGTCAGACGCCGGTTGTAGGTTTTCTATAGTCATCAAGCGCCGGTTGGAGTTTGCCTGAAGGTTGTTTGTCGTGTGATCTATCAAAGGTTGTACCAAGGTTGTCTTGAGACCAATCAGACGCTGGATGGAAGCTGTCTTGTGATCTATCAGACGCCGTATCAAGGTTGCCTTGAGATCAATCAGACGCTGGACAGAAGCTGTCTTGAGTTCTATTAGGCACCAAACGCAGGTTCGCTAGAACCTATGGTAGTTTACTATTTCTAAAGTGCCGTTCAACAGGGTGATTCACTTGGTGTGAATTTAATTTTGTACTCCATTATTCTTTTGATGTTGTTAGAGTCCTTTGTTTTGCTACAAATGATGAGCTATAACTTTCTTTTTATTTGTGGTCAGGTTGACCGACCGAATGCACTTTTACTATGGAAACCCTTTTCCTCTTTCCAGGTACTACTGAAGCATGAGCTCACACATACAGAACATGAGCGCGGCACTGCGTCCGGCAGTCATCGATAACTTTCGTTTGATGCAGTGAGAGATGATGGCTGGTCGAAAGGACGCCTTAGCTAGTGTTAGTTTGCATGAGGTCAAACGTAATCTCCTTGCGTATGTGTATGGGTCCCTAAATGTCAAAAGATACTGTACCTATTCATGTCAGGATGGACGAGCGTATGAATTGGTGATTAATGGTGTTTGTTACAGGAATTCATGGAGATAGACGCCCGAGGATGGTCGTATGTCAGGATTGGCCGAGTCGGCGCGTCTATAAAATAACGGTTGGATCGAGCGTGAGCGAGAGGTTGTATCACTTTAGCGGAGCGTCATATAGTGGAGAGTTGGAATTGAGGGTATATCGAGAAACTCCCACTTTTTTGTGCAGTATTAAGTTCACTGTAGGTGCCGTGCGCGAGAGATTCCGCTTGCGTCATTCTACGAATAAAGTCATTCTACGAGTGCTAAGACAGTATCGTGGTTCTGTCCGTTATGATGATTCTTCTGGTGTAGTCAAGGAAGATGGTGTTGCTGAGAGGCTGCTCTGTGTTACAATGAGATGTGTAGTGTTACTGTTGGTTTGCATACTTTGGTTATCATGTAATTACGAGTATATCCTTCACATTACACCAGTGTGTAATTGTGACGGGGACATATTACGGTATGGTCGAACTGTAATGGCTCTATACTGAATGTATAGTGCGTTACGCTGTCTTATTACTGATAACGATTAATTGTGTAAGTAAGAGAGAAAGTTGAACATCCGCTCTCACACTTTTATTATTTTTAACAATTGACGCTATCCTGTTGTATTTCCGAGATCAGAATTTGCGATATATATAGCATCACAGCATAGATATATGATATATATTTTAACCACAGAACACAATTACTCTCTATCGAGCACTGACCTCTATATATACAACACAGACTAACTAGTAGATTCTACCGAATATATACAAGCTATCGAGAGATTTTAAACGATGTCATATATGATAATTAAAAATCAATTGTGTTCCGAAACACTCGTTAAAATCAATGATCATTATTTCGAATTGTATTATAGGTACACATTATGTTCCGTTATTACGACGGAACAAACTTCGTTTTTATAAAATCTTATAATCTAATCTCGACTGGCTGTTAGCGCGACTGCTGATCATGTGGTCATCAGGTTTAAATCCCGGGTCCGGCCAAAATCAGTTATTGCGTTTTTCTACCAAGAAATTCTCAGTAGTAACCCGGAGTCAGAAAGTTGGCCGTGTTTTACTGTCCTGCGCAGATGCCTAGTCTCCGTTGTGATCAAAATTCGGTCTGGAGAACATTATAATCTAATCTAATTAGATTAACTGACAAGCTCACTTAATGGTAAGTGTAAGTAACTAATAAACCAAATTTAAATAAAATTTGCACTATCAAAATTCAGGCCTAAGACGGAACAACCACAATCTGTAATTATCCTGGGTCTCTTACCCTTTAAGCCGGAACACAGCTGTGAAAGCACTGGTGCTAAGAGGCTGAAATACATAAAAGATCGTATCTACCTACTCCGACTGTTAGGCAAAGAAAGACTTTAACCACAGTATATCGCATATATCATTTCTACCCTTTAGAGTGTCTCAAAGACGGGTTACTTGTTACAGTTGTCACGCTTGGCAACTGGCAACCGCAGTTTTTAATTTTGATTTGATATCAAGAAGTCGCTGCTGCTCATCTCTTACGACCCCTGGATGATATTAGGTAGTAGATATTCTTACATCGCCACTATATGTATTCGCATATAACCAAATAAAAACTACAACAAGTTGTGATTTTACTTGATTTTCCTTCTTAAACAGTATAATTCACTAATTAACCTTATAAGCGATTAATCATAGTAGTGACATTTTACTCCAAAACTTCACCAACCTAGCACGTCAATGCAAAGTTGTTGTTAATTATACCAAGATGCCAAGTAAAGCCTTCGGTAAGAAACTTATTACTTCGCATAAATAACTTTGGCTGTCTTTGGATATAATCAGTTAATTATATTTGTAAAAAATACGCTGTTTGCAGTAGTCGGTTGTTCGAATACGGAAGGAAATAGTCCGTAACAGCGATACGCATTTTCGTTCCGAACAATTCCAATGCATAGAGATGCAACGTCTCTTCGCAAAGCCAGTGCATCAAGCCGATTGGAAAGAACTTCTTAATAGGTGATCTTCTTCTTAATCTTTTTAATCTTGTATTTGTTTTATAACACTACCTACTTTTTTATGTTTGATGTATTTAATAAATTTCTTTAAATAAAATTCTTGTATTTTTATATTAATATTATCATCAATGTTTAACAATTGCGATTAATTTTGATTCTAGACAAACAATATATGGGCCTCTACCATAACAGGAAGGGATTTTCCGTAATCCTCAAAATGTGCTCATCAAATAACAACCGTGTGGCCTAATGATCAGCCACTTAATATTTGTAAGAAAAGAATTATTTGCCTTCGGGTCCGCGTATGATGTGGAAGTCCTCGTGTCTCTAACACTACATTCTAGTTTTGATGTTTCCACATAAGCTTTGTATTAGCTACAGGGAATCCAAAACGGATAATTATAAAAAAACTCGACTGAAATGATAGATATCTTTTACAGAAACAGTCTAAGTACTAAATGAAATTAATTTTAAATTCTAAAATTAACCGTTTCAGTTACAGCCCATTAAAGTCCACTGCTGAACATAGCCCTCCCTCCCCCATAAATTGCCTCGTATAGGGGATATTTGCCATAGTTGCCATGCTTGGCAAGCGGTTTGGCAACGGCAAATTTTTATTTTTAGTCGTTTGTAGGAAGACGCTGATGCCTATCTCCTGATTTGTTTTCCTCTGTTGCCTCTGACAACATCCACGGGATGATATGGAGTAGTGGATATTCTTACACCGCCATTGCAAGGTCTAAAATTAACAATTTTGTCACAAATCAAGCTGACGTTCAAAGATATAGCTTCGTTTGTATGTGTTGTATATAGTAAGTGGTTGCTGCAACCCATAGACACCTACATTTATCCTCGATTAATAATCAAAACGCAAATGTGTTGTCATCCCTAAGGACTTAAATGAAATACCCAGTTATCTGTAAAAAGGTTCTCTAGTTCTAGTCACTCATACAAACATGGCACCGCTTTATGCTCATATGTCAAACTGGTATTCTGCGAGCTTGAACCTTCGAAGCCACGAAATACAATCCGATGTAAATCTAAAGAAAATTAATTGATAATGATCATTAGAGCTATGCACATTTTATTTATTTAAGTTCAACGACTGGAAAGCTGCTAATTCTATATTTTAAATAAACTGTATCTTATTTTAATCATTTATTACTTTTGAATTTAAAAACGCTTTTCATTTAGAAGTTTTAGGCTGTTGACAGTATCGCGTGTGAGCCGCACTTTATGATGGAAAAAAGTTCGATCGATAGTTGTAGCACACAAACTGGTTACCCTATTTGTCCCAAATTGCTGTTGTAATTCTTAACAAAGTAATAGCATGCTATAAAAGGTTAAGTTATATATTGCGAAGTCTACGTAATTTCTTTTGTACTTTTAATTACAAGTTATCGCTAGCATGCTGAATCAAAAATAAGGCAGCTTTGTAATCTTAGGAGAAAAGTTTCTTTTATTGTTTTTTTATAGAGTAAGGGTGCTGCGGCCCATAGACATTTACATCTATCCTCGGTTAAGAATCAAAATACAGATGCGTTTTCACCTCTAAAATACAGCAATATTCTGCTGTTTTACGCTATTAATAATAATACAGAACAGAAAGAACAGAAGTGAGGGCATGGCCCCAGTCGAGCCGACCCATTCGTGCTGCAACCATAATATAGCTGCAGCGTCTCTTTACTAAGTATATTTATCATAGGACACATATATAAATTAATAATACTAGTTATATTGATTAAAATAGTCCATTTGCTTCACTGTTTTATGCAATAATATTATAATTTATTTGATGAATAAGTTATCTGGCGGTTAAAAAATCGCCCTTAACTGTCGTATCCGCCGAATACCGTATTTCGTACCAAACGTTATATATTATCACAAAATACCATAACGTCAATACAACAGAAATAAACCCGGACTAAATTTTCGATGGTACCTTTTTTGTACTACACCAATATTTTAATGTTTCGTTGCTATATTAACTGCATATTATACTTTTATTAGTAGAAGAGAGGCTAAATGCTACCTGTTAAGTTGATTTGAACCCGGCCCATCGTCTTTTTTATATAGAACTAGCTGACCCACCCGCGACTTCGTTCGCATGGACTAATGCCTTTTCTAAAAATTATTTTACCGTTAAAAAGTTACTCTATCTCCGAGCGAGTCCAAAGTTTTGAATCAAACGATATGAGAATACTTTCATTGTACCTGCAGCTAAGGAATGGAATTCTCTAAGTCAAGAATGAATAGGTTACTTCTGCAAGCGTGTTCCATCGTCGACAGTATCATCGTTTATTATCAGGTGAGATAATGGTCAAACGCGAGCCTATATATGATAATAAAAAACATTACCGTACATACTTAATACCGGTGTAGTAGTGGCGGTGTAAGAATATACACAACCCCATATCATCCCGTGGGTGTCGTAAAAGGCGACATAGTTTAAAGTATTAATGTACAATACATATTTCTACGTTAATGTATTATATATATATATCAGTATTAGGATACATCAAAGTATAATATTAGGATAGACTACTAAAGATAGATACTGAACCAATAACAGTTTTACAAACCAAGAAGGTGGTGTCACACCGCGGCATTTTCCTTGCGTTTAACATTTCATAATCGTGATAGCTTCTAAACGAAAGGTCCAATTCGAATAATTTAAAGAGGAACCTTAAATATAAATTTATTTATCTGGATAAGGGTTAATACCAGGATGCGAATGTAATCATCTTTCTTTTCTACCAGTGTGTTAATTGAATGTTAGAAACCAAAACCTGTTATTGTCACTTAACTATAACAAATGGACATATTGTCTTATGGACTTTTTTGTAGATATTGATAAGTTCTTTAAAAGTCTAGTACATTGTTTTATTCTACCACCAATGATTTTTGCAGCACGCGCCAAGTAAAGACTTTTATAGGCAATTTTTTGATACCTTGGGTTACAATATTAGAATTTCCTAAGGGATCCCAATTTTTTTTGAATAAAATATAGCCTATGTTGGTCACTGATAATGTTGCTTTATAAATATGTAGGACTTTAAAAAAAAAGATTCTGTAGTTTTAGAGCTTATCCACTACAAACAAAACAACAAATCTTTTCTCTTTATAATATTAGTTTTTACACATAAAACGTGTCACCCCTGAGATCTAATATGCAAAAAAGGTCTTCATTATCACACTCTCACATACAGACAAAAAATTAAAAGTTACGGAAATAGGTTTCAGTATCCATATGTAAATACCTTACGCTTGTTTTTCCAAAAATTAACTTGTAATAAAAATTATAAGCCTCCTTCAAATATCTGAAAAGAATAACATAATTTTACGAGTACATCCTAAAGTCGGTGCTAAGACATAGTGTATAAAAAAATTAAAATCACGACTTCATAATGTTAAAATATTCTATCTTTTCAGTTCCTTGAAGTCGGCTTTTACTATTAAATAAAAGTTATTTTTTACCCTTTTGAGTTGACTAAGGATACTCTTTATTCTTTGCCAAACCTCAATATCGTATATATTCTTCTAGGTATATTCTATATTTTTATTTCTAATTTTTCATCCCTTATATTACTACCTTTAGCGGTGGATATTTTTCTCCAAGTTATATGTATTATATAAAGTATTTATTATATAAAGTATAACCTATTTAATAAATCAGAATTGACAAAGATACTGCGTAACAACATAATCGATTTGTAAAACTCCTCCTTTTTTTAAGTCGACTTAAAAAAATAATATCACATCTACAACTTTACTTTAGACTTTTTTATTGGATCGAAGTTCCTTATCGGACGGTACGGATTTGGCGGATGGGGGATTAGGCGACAAAAATGTAAGATCTTTCCGTCACGACCCCTTCTGACGTAGTGAGTTAGGCCATAAGGAAGCGAGATGGAATAATGTCCATCTCCCTCGCACTTTTTCTTAGCTTGCCATAAAAGAAATATTATTTTATTTTAAATGACGCTTCATTTTAATAGACGCTATTAATTCATTTATTTGTATTTTTTAATCAATAATATAATACGTTTATCAATAATAATATACTACGAAAGGAACTTCGTTCAAACTGAGTGTTCCACGACACTCACGCATGTTTTTATTAAATATTTATACATTTTAGGAGAACAACTTTTAACGTAGGTTCTATTACCGCGAACAATAGTACGCAATGAATCAGCGTGACCATGAACTAGGAGTGACTGAGCGATACAGTGACTTGACTTTCCTTATTTCCGTTGCGATTTTCCTTATTCCCTATTTTATTTGTGCTACCAAGTGTTATTAATGTTCCTTATTTAGCGGCATATAAAATTTATTATTATTTTTAGATATTATTGACAACAATACTGTAATAATAAAAACATTATTTTTTTATAGAAGAGGGGGCAAACGAGAATACGGCTCACCTAATGGTAAGTAACTACCGCCGCCCATGAACAAGTTGTGGTGTATTGTAGGTGCCATTGTAGGTGTGTTGCCGGTCTTTTAGAAAGGAGTAAGCTCTTATCTTAAAGGTCCCTAAGTCGTATCGGTCCGGAAAAATCGCCGGTGGTAAACAATTCCACAGAGAAGTTGTACGAGGAAGAAAACTCCTAGTAAAACGCACAGTGGTGGACCACCAAGCATCCAGATGGTGAGGATGGTATCGTGAATTATAACGCGATGTGCGTTCGTGAAATTTGGCGGCTGGAATTAATCCGAACAATTAATGCAACATCCCTACGCAGCGCCAGTGAATCGAGCCGATCAGAAGGAACTCGGACGTCGATGATTCGAACCGCTCTGCGCTGGATGCGGTCAAGTGGAAGAAGCTGGCACTGGAGTGCCCCGGCCCAGAGATGAGAACAGAATTCCATGTGAGGCCGAACTTGCGCTTTGTAAAGTTGCAAGCGATGTGCCGGCATGAAATACTGTCTCGCTCTGCTGAGCACGCCAAGCTATTAGAGGCCAATTTGGCCTTCCCTTCCAAGTGACCACGATACTGCACACTATTCGATATGTCGTCGCCGAGAATTCCGATGCAAGCTGAGGCAGCAAGGGGAGTGCCTTGAAACTGAGGAGATACGACAAAGGGGTTCTTTTTAGCGGTAAACGCGCAAACTTGTGTCTTCTGGGGATTGAACTGGACTAGATTTAGTCGCCCCCAATCCGAGACTTTGTTCAGCAAACACTCGACTTCAGACACAAATTTGTCCCGGTACTCGGCGACGTTTTCCCGAGAAATATTGGGACGGCCGGTGTATAAGGCATCACCAGTGCTGTCGTCCGCATAGCAATTAATGTTACCAGCTTTTTTTATAGGATAGGGTGACAAACGAGCACACAGTCCACCTGATGGTAAGTGGTTGCTGTGACCCATAGACATCTACATCTATCCTCAATAAAGAATCAAAATGCAGATGCGTTGTCACCCGTGAGGACTTAGATGGAATGCCTAGTTTAAGCTGCTATTTTACGCTGGTATTCTATGAGAGCGTAGTCCTTTCCCGGTCGAGCCGACCTATTCGTGTTACAACTATACTACTAATATAGCTGCAGCATGGCTCTACCACGTATAGCTTGCAACATATCATTGATATGCAAAAAAGACAGCATTGGTGATAGCACACAGCCTTGTGGAACACCAGCGTTAGTAGGCTCGTAGTCAGAGCATGCACCTATATTTACAAAATAACCCTAACATCCCTGCAAAAGTTCACTATTGAACATAAACCGTCCCTAAAATTGCCACAAACAACGATCCTGAGCCACTAGGGGGGAGGGGGGGGGGTTACACTTCCATTACTGTTGCTAGACTGCCACTCGAGAGACTGTCCTCTCTAAATAGAGATATATACATATGTTAGATAGATTAATAAAGTTTAAAGAAAAATATTTTTTTAAAGAATAAGGGTGACTAACGAGACATGATGTGGCCCATATCGTCGATTAAGATTAAAATGCAGATGTATTTTCACCTAAAATTGAATACCTCGTCTATACTGGGTGTTACAAAACTACCCGTAAAGCCGAAAGGAGGTTAAATGGGGCCTTATAACGAGTCCATTCACAATATTTAAGAACCGTAGTAACGCTGTATAACACCCCAAAAAAATAAAATAAAATATTATTTTCACTGATGTGCAAATCCTATTTCAGTAAAATTAAAGAGTAAACTACGCAGAATGTACCTACATTTCTACCTCATTCGCGGAATGACAAACATTTTAAAAGACCTAACCTAACGAAGCAACCTAAACGAACACTTACTTTTTCATAATAAACGTCAAATTTACAGAAACGGCTCAAAGTGTCCTCCGCCTTGCTCATTATACAACCTCGCTCGTCGGCATATGGCTTGTGTGGTATTTCGCACCATCGTCGATGTTATTGATGCGAAAAGCGATTTAACATCTACATCCCGGCAACCGTTGGGCAATAGGAGAAATACACTCTGTCCTTCACATAGCCCCACAAAAAGAAGTCCAAGGGTGTTAGGTCCGGAGAACGAGCAGGCCCGCCCCTCCGGTCCCCGATCCATCCTCGCGGAAAGCGAACGTTAAGATGTTCTCGTACTCAAAGTAATCCCAGTCAGCCACAGGAAAGTCGTCAATCGCCTCTTCGAATTCCGTTTGTAAAAACGTTAGATAGTTGCTACCGTTCAGACGTGATGGCATAATGACGGGACCAATGACATGCCCGTCATAAAGGCCAGTCCACACATTCAGCCGCTACTGGTGTTGGAATCTGCCCTGCCGTGAACCATGTGGAGTCACGCGAGCCCAAACGTGATCGTTATGCGTATTTGAAAGTCCTGACCTCGTTAATGTTGCCTCGTCCGTCCAAAGAACATAGTTTAGGTAATTAGGGGTTTCCTCTAACTGCCTGAGGTACTACTATCAGAAGTTCCTCCTGGGTGCAAAATCAGAGGGTATCAGCTCCTGTGTACGGCGATAGTGATAAGGGTGACGATTGTTGTCACGAAGATGGTTTGTACCGAATCTTGTTCCGGCTCGCCTCGTACTTGTGGTTGGCTCTTCTTCAAAATGCTCTAACACTAATTCAGCCTGCCTGGCGTCGACTGTGCTTGGACGTCCACTTCCAGTAGACCAATGAAAAGAACCGGTGGAATGTAGTCGTCTTGACATGTTCAGAAAACACTGGTACGAAGGCAGCCGTCGCTGTTCAGTGGGGGGTCGATATAAATTGCTATCTTCATGGCATACGCATAACATCATATCGTAATATTCCGAGTTAGAAAGCATTGTTATCTTGCAAAAAATGTTGGAAAAAAATCTCGAAACAGTTGTAGGATATCGATTAGAAGATTTGAAATTGACAACATATTTTTTTTCCAACTTGACATTTTTTGAAGCCAGTACTTGAGTATAATGACATCCTTGTATTGAGGTAGAAAACATGAATGAAAAATAGAAAAATTATTAAAGTAGACAATTATTAGGTCAAATAGGTACGTAGGCTTTTCTGTTAAATAATCTGGTTCCCTGACATGACAGCTTACTAGGGTTGACAAAATTTGTGGCTTTGATAATTAATTATATTTTTACGGGGTATTTTGTAACACGTTATTGTATATATAAAAGGCAAACCTGACTGACTCATCTATCAACACACAGCCGAAACTACTGAAAGGATTTCGCTGAAATTCGGCATACAGACATTTGTAATGACGTAGGCATCCGCTAAGACAGGATTTTGAAACTTCGCCCCTAAGGGGGTGAAAAAGGGGTTAAAAGTTTGTATGGAAGTCCGTCAATTTTAGAGTTAGAAGCCCGAAACTTTGTTTTTAGGTTAACGATGAGAAATAAACAATTACGTGTCCTAGGGTTTTTGAAAATTCAACCCTAAGGGGTGAAAAAGGGGTTGATATTTTGTATGGGAAACAAGATTAGTTAAACTATTTTATTCGAAACTTCACAGGAGTACTCCTATCAATAAATGAGTAAACAAGTGCTTCAGGCTCTTTCAGAATTCAACCCCTAACAGGTGGAAAAGGGGTGACAAATTCTGAAAATCAACATGGGTATCGTTTTTATGGTATATCGGGTCGCTGATTACGAAAACAACAACTATTTCAAAATCCAGCAGACAGGCCTACCATCATCCCTGTGGGGGTGCGATGTGGTTGAAATGTCAATATAGGTGTCGTTTTATGGTTTTTGGGACGTTAATTACGAAAATGGCATCGATTATGGTTTGAAACCAACATGGATGGAAGGATGGATGGATGTATGTGGTACATAATTATCATTTATAAGGTTTTTGTCGTAAATAACGTAAATGATATTGATAAATATTTTAAGTTAATTTATTAGAATAGAATAGAATATACTTTTATTGCACAAAACATAAAACATAATGGACAAGAAGATTTACAAAAATTTGCACAAAATTACACCTGAACAAAAAATACTAATTTAAAAATTAAAAACAATGAAAATAAACAACCAAACCAAATATATTTTTACAAATTAATAAAATAAAAAAACAAAAAGAAATACTAGGTACCTACCAATTTTGTATTGATCTTCAAGTTCCAATCCCTACCAATAGATGGCGTTGGTATCGTTTTAGGACGCGGTAACGTTGTGTTTTTTCGAAGTAATATAAAGTGAATGGTGAATGAGCGCTTCAACCTGTACCACATACGGTACCTATTCACTGTTAACGGATATTTGACTAGACTTCGAATTTGTTTGCTTACTTACGGTTTAAGATTTGCTTCTTGTTTTGGATTAGTTGCTTGATTTTGTCTTTCTTACAACCACTGTTCAAACTTGGAATTCGATTTGCTTTGTGATTAGGTATTGTTGATAGAAGTATTTTTTCTCACTGAAAAATGAATACAGAAACTCTTCATATTAAATGAAAAATGGAAAAACATACTGTCATCCCCATTATAGGTGACGGCGCCTGATTGTTTCGTGCTCTTTCATTTTTAATGTACGGAACCCAAGAAAATGCGATGGTGGTGCGTTCACAAATTGTTAGATTTGTGGTAAATGATTGGCCTAGGTTTTCAGTTATGACCCACGACAGAAATGGCGATAATTATTCAACAGCAAATGAATATTCAGCCGATATGTTAAAAAATGAAACTTACGGTGGACTTTGTGAATTGGTAGCTGCAGGATTAATATTTCCGTTTCGGTTTGAAGTATATCGAAACAGTCTGCTATACACAGAGTCCGGAACAGATATCTGTCCAGTAAGGCGATTACGATTTAGCCATGATTTATCTAATGGACATTTTGACGCCTATCTGCCTATTGTTGCGAAGAAAATTACACAACGTCGCATGGAGGTACCTGTCGAAGAGCGTGATCCTTTTTCAGAGCTTGACCATTTAACTGTTACATCTTTGTGAAACGAAATATCATCTCCACCAGTGGAACAAATCAATCTGTATCGTCGACATTAAAATATGAAAAAAGAAAATAAACGAAGGTCGAGATTTACTAATTACACATGAAAAGTCTATTAAAAGTGCACAAGAAAGATATAGGCAGAACAATCCAGATTCAAATCGTAAAACTGTGTCCACTTATCAGAAAAAAAAACCCGATGTACACAGGAAGCTGTTGCAAATTACCAAACTGCGAATCCACAAGTGCATAGATCAATTCAGTCACGGTATGAGAAAACATTACACTGCATTTATGGAAAAACAAGGTCCATTCCGCTATGGAGTATGACCCTGATATTGCTTATAGAACTGACAGCAGTGTAGCCTTGGGTTTTATGACATACAAGTGTCAGTGGTGCAATGCGCTGAAATGGAAGGATGAGACACCTGGTATGTGTTGCAGCGCTGGAACAGTGCAACTTGATCGGTTGAAACAACTGCCTGAACCACTCTTTAGTTTGATTAATGATCTACACCCAGATCATGACCATTTTATGGGTAATATTCGTAAATATAATGCCTTTAACTAGATGACTTCCTTTGGTGGTAAACAGGTAACATCATATGGTTTTTTACCGACTTTAAAAGTACAAGGCTAGGTCTACCATTTAATTGGAAGTATATTACCAGAAGCCGAACATGACGATCAGTACCTTCAAATATATTTTGTAGGTTAAGATAATCGAGAAGCAAAGATTCGATGTTCTAAATTTCCTAACTTAAAGCCAAATTTAATCAAATAATTGCAGAATATGCTGCATCAAGTGTGTATATAAAATATCTGAAAAGTGCCATTGATGAAGTCATACATGCTGATAAAAAAACCACCAGAAGAACATAGAGGTAGGTACAATGCACCAACTACAAATGAAGTGGCTTTAGTGTTAGTGGATCAACAATTTTATCGAAGGGACATTATCCTCGAGAGCCGAAGTAATTCACTTCAGCGTATTAGTGAGATACATTGAGCATATGATGCACTACAGTATCCATTGATGTTTTGCTGGGGGGATGATGGGTGTTCAATCAACATACCACAACGCGATCCCACAACTAAGTTGCCGCTTAATAAAACTGTCTCTTCTGCAAGTTTCTATTAGTATAGAATAATGATTAAAGAAGGAGAAGATAACTATTTAGTCAACTATCGTGCCCTTTTTAGTCAATATTTGGTGGATGAATACGCCAAAATAGAAACACAGAGATTAAATTATATCAAAAATAATCAAGCCAAATTACGTGCTGATAGTTACATCCATTTAAAAGATGTTATTGGACGACAAGACGCAGAAACCAACCAACTAGGACAAATGGTTGTCCTTCCATCATCCTCGTCATAACGGGGGAACCTAGGTATATGCACGAAAGAACACAGGACGCTATGATTAATGTTAGGAATTACGGCCGGCCTGATCTTTTTATCACTTTCACATGCAATCCTCGCTGGGACGAGATAAAAGAGCAATTGCTTCAAGGAAAACAGTCTCATGACAGACGCGATATAATTTCGAGGATGTTTCGACTAAAGGTGAAAAAGATCATGAACTTATTGACAAAGGGAAAAATATTTGGTGAAGTGCGATGCTATATGTACACAACTGAATGGCAAAAGAGGTCTTCCATATTCATATTCTTTTATTGCACAAACGTATTACACCGGATCAAATCGACAATATAATTTGTGCAAATACGGATCAAGCAGAGCTTCACGAAATCGTTAAATATAATAAGATACATGGTCAATGTGGAACTTTAAATCGAAAGTCACCATGTATGAAAGATAACATGTACAGTAAACGATACCCCAGGGCTCTCATAAGGAAATTCATACTGGTGAAGACGGTTATCCGCTGTACAAGTGACGTTTACTAGATGGCGGTGGGTTCTCTGTTGATATCAAAGGCACAACCATAGATAATCGCTGGGTAGTCCCTTATAATCCAGTAGTATTAAAAACATTTAACGCTCACTTAAATGTAGAATATTGTCATTCGGTGAAATCAATAAAATACGTCCGAGTAAATACGTAAAGAAAGGTTCATACCATGCATCGTTTGCTTTATAGAATGAGAAGGATGAAGTTAAAACCTACACAAGTGGAAGATATATAAGTTCATCAGAGGCAGTATGGTGAATCCTTGAATTTCCCATTCATGAGCGTTTCTCTCCCGTAGTCCACCTCGCTGTTCATTTGGAAAATGGGCAAAGGGTTTCTTTTATTGAGCAAAATCTGAGTGAAAGAGTGAATAGTAGGGTGGAGCGCGGTTGTATGAAATTTTTTTTTTTCATATTTTAAATCTAATAGCGCGAGAAAATTTGGAAATTTTCCAGCTCATTTGAATAACATCTGCCTCCGCAAGGGCCTCAAAATTTAATGTTTTACTGAAAAAAATTAGTATGTTTGGGTTAAGATAAATAATTGATCAGAGTTAACTAGAGATTATAAATGAAACTTCATAATATAATTAGAATACTTTTAATGTAATTTAATAAAAAAGTGAAACAAAATTCAATCATATGTATTAAAAGACAAATCGTCAATTTGCCTTAAAATCTCTCTTCGTGTCGGATTTTGTCATTTTCTTACGGGATTCGAATTTGGCGTTTATGACCCCTAATCGTGATGAATCCTTACATTGATAAATGGCCGCTTCTGTCGTCAACTTCACAGCTAACTCAACAGCCTGAATATGACATGGGAGACGTAAAAACAAAAGTTCAACCTCACCACCAGATTGGCCTATTTGCTGAATTTCTTGGTCACTTAAGTGTTTTAATATCGGCGGTTCAGTAATGGTGAGTTGCCAATTTATCATATCAATGAAAGTTGTTGCGCTAAAATTAATATCAGGGATCTCGAATATCCTTGACGCAGGGGATTGCGACATACTGCGTGCTTTTAATATACGCCGGGCTGCCAATTCACGAATGCGCTTTTTATCATCAGTAATCGTTATCGTCAAGTAGTAAATTTTCAGGATGTGCGAAGTAGTTATTGCGTTGAATGACGGGGTCAATCACTTCTTTCAAGGATTCTTTCAGATACCTGCAGGCTTATATAATTTTAAATAGATGTCGAGCTCCATCTTTACATAATGGTTTATTCTTAGTCGAGAACCAAGCTGGGGCGTAAACTTTTACGACAAATGTTTACGCTGTGCCAGAGCAATCAAATTCGCTGATGGTTTCTCTGTTGCTACATACAAACGTAGGATTCAGTTAGCACGTGTGAGCCAACGAGCATGAGATTGTTTACGTGGAAACCTGTTTGTTAGAACTTCTGAAAAAGAACTTGATTATACCACAGAGACGATCTGTGCAAGTACTTTTGATCTGTGCTCAAATCTGGGGCAATTTCTGGGAGTGATGAGTAAAAACAAATGCCTTAATGGCAGCTCGTTCATATGCAGTAATCAACTAATCCGTTGGAGGGGCCCTTCCTTTGTAGCCTTTTTTCAAGGAGTCTTAGAATACCACCGTACTTTTCCGAATTAACATTAGTCCCATCACAACCTATTGCCACAAGATGTTCTAGGGAAACGCCTTCCTCTGCCAAGAACCCTGTGATTGCTGTTTTTACTGCTTTCGTCGAACCAGTGCTAGGTACTACATAACCCATGAAGATAGAAACATAGAAACGTCTTCGAATCAATTGAAGTAGAATTAACTTTTGAGGATGTACCCAGCCGATTTTTCCGATCTAGTTTCCTCTGTAGAGTCTTTTGTAGCTTCTTCGTAGTAGTAACGTCGACTCCGCCTATTATTTTGCGAAAAGTTCGCTGATCAATCAAAAATGAATGTTCTCGTTTGGGAACCTTTTTATCGGTTGGGCAGGTGCAATTCGTGAGTTCCTTGCATTTGCATGCTGAAAAATTAAACAGCCGCTTAATATTTTATCGAAAATTATCTAATTTTTCTGAAGAGAGCTTCTTAATAGACTTGAGTAAATTTTTACATTTTAAGTGATAGGCTTTTAAAATTTGTATAACTCGTGTTCTAGTCACGGTTGGAATAGACGCAGTTTGCCAGATTATTTCAACTCTAGGTACCACAATATCTGCTATTTGTGAAAATGTTGGCTCTTTCGCTGTTTCCAGTTGTAAATTTAGTTGATGTCTGGTTTACTCGTAGTACTTCATCACATCTTCATACGTAGGTAAAGTGTTCTCTTTAATATCTTGGATATCACCAAAAAGCGAACACTTGAATGCACTACGAGGTCTCTCCATGCTTCAAACAACTAAGAAATATTGTGAAATAGATAAAAGCGTGACCTTTCACATTGAAAAGCAATAGCATACTGGCAGTGAGACAACAAGTGCGCGACAAATTATCTCCCGCGCGTGCGCCAAAATTACTTCCCGCGTGCGCCATCATGACCTTGATTTGAAGTAAGTTTACGAAAATCTTGGTTGTTATTGACTTTTAGTGAAAATTAACTATATATTTAATTAAAAAATAAAACCATATGTTAGAATTTATTTAATAATAGCATATTTACATAGCGTCAATCCTGGGTCGAAAATAATTCTTTTATAAAATTTCAAAGACCTGACGGAGGCAGTTACTGAACCAATCCAAATAATATTTAGTATGTATTAATTTGATTCCTAACGGCAACTTTTGAGCACTATTGGATTATCATAAGGTGAAAAAAATATTTTCGCTCCACCCTAGTGAATAGTCCTCCAACAACCACACTCCTATCCTTTTTCGATTTGTGTAAAGTGGATAACTTTGCAAAAACATTGTTCTACCTAGAAGTACCTGCATACTACGTTTGGGATAAAAGAAAGTTCCAAAGGAGAAAGAGAGGAGCAAACGTTGAAGGCTGGCCAGGGGTCAAAAAAGAGCACGTTCTGGGTAGGGTTTATACTGTGCATCCGAACAATACAGAATGCCTTCGTATGCTTCTTCATGAGATCCGGGGCCCAATTTCGTTTAAAGCTTTAAAAACTGTAGAAGGTCATGTATATTCCACGTTCCAATCAGCTTGCAAAGCTCTCGGCTTGCTCGAAGATGATCAGCATTTGTTCGCAGTAATGGAAGAGGCAGCACTTTGCCAATCACCGCAAATGATTCTGGATCCTTTTACGATTATTTTAGTGTTCTGCCAAGTATCAGACCCTTTAAGACTTTAGGAGAAATTCAAAGAAAACCTATCTGAAGATTTTAAAAGGCAATTAGAAAGACAGGGAGATGTGGATGTAGAGGACATAACAGATGTGATATTTTACAAATGCCTTTCGGTAATAGAAGATGCCGTATTAGCGTTGGGTGGTCGGTTACTAAAAGAGTATGGGTTACCTCAGCCAAACAAAGACCAACAATTTGAGAATAGAAAGTTTCTTAAAGAGACAAGCTACGATTTAGCATCATTAGAAAACCAGGTTAAAAATAATAAAGGATCACTGAATGACGAACAAAAAGCAGTTTACAATCAAATTAACACAAAAATTGAATCAAATGAGGGTGGAATATTCTTTTTAGATGCTCCCGGTGGAACAGGCAAAACATTCCTCATAAATTTGCTATTAGCAAAAGTTAGAAGTATTCGCGGAATTCTTCTGGGATCAGAAACAGAAACAGAAACAGAAACTTTTTATTCAATATAGATTATAAATAATACTTATTGAAAGTCACTCTTTGTCTAATTACCACTGGTTCGAAAAAACCTCTGTCCTGGGAAGAACTAGCAAGAAACCCAGGACTTTTTTTTAAAATAACAGCTTACAATCATGTATATTACACAATTAACCACACAAAACAAATTAGAAACAGCCTGGCAGCGAACACCTCATTCCCAGGGTTATTATCATCCATAAATTCCTTAACATTATAATAACCCTTTTATACAAACTATGTTTAATAAATTTTTGAATTTTGAGCAGGTCGAATTTTGTATATTTTCTGGGATTTTGTTGTAAAAGCGTATACATCGCCCCAAGAATGAATTACTGACTCGGTGGAGTCGAGTAACTGGTACTACTAGCTTGTGTTTGTTCCTAGTATTTACAGAATGAATATCACTTATTTTTGTATAACTAATTTTATTTTTGTGTACGTACATTACATTTTCATAAATGTATTGAGAGGCCAAAGTTAATATATTAATTTCCTTAAATTTTTGTCTGAGCGACTCTTTAGGTTTTAAATCATAGATAGCTCTTATGGCCCGCTTCTGTAAAACAAATATACTAGTGTCAGTTGCGTGTCCCCATAGCAAAATACCATAGGACATTATGCTATGGAAATAGCTAAAGTAAACAAGTCTAGCTGTTTCACACTGGTAAGATTTCTAATCTTTTACAGCATATGCTGCAGAACTAAGTCTGCTTGTTAACTTTGATATATGGGGCTCCATTGAAGCTTCGCGTCTAGTGTTATTCCAAGAAAATGGTGGTATCGACAAGACTCAGTTCCTCCCCATTTAAAATTACATTAGTATTTAATTGTCTGACATTTGGAGTCACGAACTTCATACATTTCGTTTTAGTGCTATTTAAATGCAAGTTATTAACATTAAACCAATTTACTAATTTAGATATAGCATTATTTACTTCGTCATATTTTAATAATTGTCGTTTTAATTTGAAAATTAATGAAGTGTCATCAGCAAATAATACTATATTATGGTTATCCCCTACTATGTAAGGTAAGTCATTATACAAGAAACAGAAAGGGGCCGAGAATTGAGCCTTGAGGCACGCCCATTTGTACTATCGACCCGGAAGAGCTCATACTATTAATGACAACTTTTTGAGTTCTGTTACTTAAATATGAAACAATTAATTTAAGAGCATTACTTCTTACACCGTAGTGTTGTAGTTTCCTGATTAATGTTTCATGGTGAACACAATCGAAGGCTTTGGATAGGTCACAGAATATACCCAAAGCATCCTGTGAATTCTCCCATGCATTGAAAATATATTTAATCAGCTCAACACCAGCATCAGTTGTCGAGCGACCCTCAGAAACTGAATTGATTTTTATGAAGTAAATTATTAACATTAAAAAATTAACATTTGATCAAGAATAATTTTTTCAAAAATTTTACTTTGTGTTGGCAGTACAGAAATGGGTCTAAAATTGGCGGGGTCTAATGTACTACCAGATTTAAATAAAGGTATTACTTTACTATGCTTCATCAAATCAGGAAACACATACATTCGATACTAGTATTAAAAATAATAGCTAGTTGAGGCGCGATTATATCGATTATAGACGCAATAACTTTAACGGAAATGCCCCACAGATCCGCAGTTTTCTTAACATCAATAATTTAAAAATATTTTACAATATCTTTTGATGATATTTTATGAAATGTAAATGTCTTTGTGCACGCATTTACATTTTGTTTAAGCAATGATTCGGTGACGGCAGGAGAAGAATTCAGTGACATAGTGGTTAAGATCGGAATATCCGTAAAATACTTCTCAAAACCATTGCAACATCCTGATCTGATTCCGTTAATTTGTTGTTAAAACTCAACCGGTAGTTTGAATTGCGAGAGTTGACCTTACCAGTTTCACTATTAATTATACTCCACGTCATTTTAAAATCGCAGCTTCGCGATCGCAGCTACACTGCTTGAGAGTGGACGAACTGTTCATGCTACCTTCAAGTTAGTAGTAGCTGATACTCCCATTTGTAATATACCGAAACAAAGTAATTTTGCTAAAGTATTAAAACATACGAAAATGATAGTATGGGATGAAATAACCATGGCTCATAAGGGTGGCGTAGAGGCTTTAAACAGAACTCTACAAGATATAAGAGGAAATTAGAAGGTAATGGGTGGTGTAACGCTTTTGCTGGCTGGAGATTTTAGACAGACTCTACCAGTAGTGCCAAAAGGAACTAGAGCAGATGAAGTTAAGGCGTGTATGGAGAGTAAGATTGTGGTAGTATGGTGTACCTGATGGTAAGTCCGTCGCCGGAATAAACAAATAAATCTCGGTCAGACAGTTATTTATTTCACGGCACAACACATAGAAAACAGTCTCACATGAAGAAGCAGCAGGCGATAAATACGGTTACAAATAGATAAGAGATGATAGCAGAAAGTACAGTTTACAAGTCGCTAACATAAAATAGGAAATGAACACTAGAATAATACTTGTTATACGTAAGGGCAAAGGTCGGCGTAGGCGCAATGTTTGTTTCCAATGTCCTTCGACCGGCCGGCGCCGAGAGTTATACTATAATACAATACTAAAATAAAATGTACTATAATAAATAGAATTAGTATAATATATTTGTGTGTGATTGTAATTGTATTGTAGATATAAAAACAAAATAAATATTATAATAATAATATTAAATTGTATACATACATATCTGTGAAATATTTTTTAAATAAAATAAATAAATGTGTGAGTCGCCACATCACTCCCCTTCAGAGACCGTGTCTACGGGCGATAATATTCTGGAAAATGTTTTACGCAGTTGTTGACGATGCGCTGGTATTTGGATTTGGAAGTGGAGTAGGTGTGGGATTAGGAGTAGGTTTAAGTGGTTGAGAAGGAGTTGGAGTGGGGTCATTGGAGTGGGACAGTATGTAGGCTGGTTTCAGTCGGTCTACCGATACTGTCACGACTTTGCCCTTTACTCTGATTTTGAAAGTTTTTTTTTTCTCTACCACCTCGTGAGGGCCAATATATGCAGGTTGTAACGCACCTCTCAAACTATCTTCTCTTTGGAAAATATGCGAACAAGATGTTAGATCTTTATAAATGAAGATTTTGTTTTTTGCGTTGTGTGAAGTTGGGACTGGCTGTAGCTTATTGGCAAATGATCTAATGCGGACTGAAAAGTCCGTTATATCGGTCGTACATTTGTCAACTTTGTGGCCAAAAATTTTACCAGGAAGTTGCAATGGCTCACCGTATACTAACTCGGCTGAGGAAGACTGAAGATCTTCTTTGAAAGAGCTTCTTATGCCGTGAAGCACAATTGGCAAAGCTTCGGTCCAGCTGCTATCGGCATGGCACATGATTGCTGTTTTTAATTGCCGGTGAAATCTCTCGACGAGTCTATTGCATTGAGGGTGATAGCTGGTAGTCCTGCGATGCTTAAAGCCAATGAATTTTGATAGCTGCGCGAACAGCGCTGATTCGAACTGCCTACCGCGATCGGTAACAATATCGGTAGGGCAACCGAATCGCGCTATCCATCCCAATAAAAACGCTCTAGCCACTGATTCCGCGGTGATATCTGTTAGTGGTACAGCTTCAGTCCATCGCGTGAAGCGATCGATAGCTGTCAAACAGTACCAATAATCACCAGACGGAGGTAAAGGTCCGATAAGGTCTAAGTGGACGTATTTGAATCGCGCTGTAGGTAAATCTAGCGTACCAAAAAGTGTCGAAACGTGTCGATTTACCTTTGTGCGCTGGCAAGCCAAACACGTCTTAGACCATTCGCGACAGTCTTTCCTCATCAGTGACCAGACAAAGCGTTCTGCCACAAGTTTTGCGTTAGCGTTAGCGCCGAGATGGCTTAGCGAGTGCAAGCTATCAAAAATTCGTTTGCGTAAGGCTTTAGGGACTAAAGGCCTGGGAGTCGTTGTGCTGACGTCGCAGTGCAGTTCATAGCGACTACCAGGTATCCTTATCCTTTCAACTTGTAAGGAAGTGTCCTGCCTTAGCAAATCTGCAAATTCAGGATCGGAGTCTTGAGCCTTGGCAATGACATCTAGATCTACAGGGCTTAGCAGTTCATCGACCTGCTCAACCCGGGATAGCGTGTCAGCAACGACATTATCCTTCCCGGCGATGTGTTGTATGTCGGTTGAGAACTGTGATATGTATTCTAGATGCCTAAATTGCCGTGGACTGCAATTTGCCTTTCACTCGCGAAATGCAAAGCACAGCGGCTTATGGTCAGTATAGATGGTGAATGGTGTTACCTCTCGCCAATGTCTAAAGTACCTGATGCTCTCGTAAACAGCAAGGAGCTCCCTATCGTATGGTGAGTATTTCCTTTGCGACGGGCTCAATTTACGAGGGAAAAAAGCTAGGGGTTCCCAATCACCACCTATTTGCTGTTGCAAGACTCCACCGATTGCAAGATCAGAAGCGTCAGTTACAAGACCTAGCTTTGCCTTTGAGTCAGGATGTGCCAACAATGCTGCATTGCATAAACTTTCCTTGCACTCTTCGAAGGTTTGACGGCTGACCGGATGCGATGCTTTAACGGCGCCAGTCAGTAAGGCGTTCAAGGGGGCTTAGATTTTAGCAGCTTGGGAGATGAACCTCCTATAAAAGTTTATCATGCCCAAGAACCTCCTAAGCTGTTTGGCTGTTTTAGGGACAGGTTACTCCTTTATAGCCTGAACTTTACCCTCCAGAGGTTTCGTTCCATGTTATGAGATGTGGTAGCCTAGAAATGTTACCTCTGACGCACCGAAAACGAATTTAGCTGTGTTGATGAGCATGCCATAATCCTTCATCCTCGTAAATATTTGACGAAGATGCTCTTCATGCTCTAATTCATCGCGTGAAAATATGAGGAAATCGTCAAGATATGGGTAACAATAATCTATACCACGGGTCATCTCATCAACGACCCTCTGGAACGTCTGACTAGCTCCGCGCAATCAGAACGTCATATATGGAAACTCGAAGAGTCCAAAAGGTGTCATAATGGCAGATGGGAATGTCCGCTTCAAAGATTGGTATCTGGTTATACGCCTTCACCAGATCTATGGTTGAAAAAATTTTGCAAACAGATAAATTGTGGGCAAAGTCATGTATGTGTCGGATAAGGTACTTATCTGGCACTGTCCGGGCGTTGAGCATGCGATAGTCACCGCATGGTCGCCATCCATTGTCCTTTTTGGGAGCGATCTGTAGTGGTGACGATCAGGGGCTCTCGGAAGGACGAGCAGTTCCCTTAGCCAACATTGCCTCGAACTCAAGCTTGGCAATTTTCAGCTTGTCCGGGGCGAGTCTGCGTGGTGTACACGATACTGGAGGGCCTGGCGTGGTACGGATGTGATGTACTGTGTGATGCTTGGGTGTGCGATGAGCGCCTGCCGGTCGTGTCAGTTCTGGAAATTCAGAAAGTATTTTATGAAATTTAGAATCACGACCTTTACACTCAAAATATGGCTATCGCTAGAAGCAATAGAAGCTACAGCTGAAAATTTAGTAGTGCCATCAATCAAAAGCTTATTACGAACGTCGACAATAAGGTTAAAACGTGACAAAAAATCTACGCCTATAATTCTGGAAGGAAAACGTGGTGGGATTTTTAGTAAAATTCTACAAATAACTGCTTACCTTCAGAGCTAGTTGATATATGAATCTAAGATATCATAGCTCACATACGAATAAAAACATACCGATGAAATAACGTGTAAAAGCAAACATTTACATGTTTTATTTTTGGTTTAAAAAAAATATAGATTCCCAACTGTTATGTTTGCAATAATACACGTTCGTTAGCGACACAACAACTGATTTATTCCTCTTATAACTACCTACATATACAATAATACAAATACCCACAACATCTCCCCTTATTAATAAAGATATAATATCATCCATCCCCCTTATATAAAAGAAATAACTGAAACAAACAAAATTTCTTATAACTCTAACTTAAAATTTATTATATTTCTACCTTAAAATTAATTAATTAAGTTTTTATGTTAAGTCGTCGGCCTTACTACGTGTGAGAGGGTGGCCATGTGGATGCCTCATTATTATTATCATTGAGTACATTTTGAGCAATTTTATTTTCACTTAAACTAGAATTCTCGTTACGCTGATTTACCTTATCAGGGCTTTGTTGTGATTTTTTGCATTGCACAAAATTGCCACCCCCTCAATTTCCAGTGATGAAAATATCTTTTTTTATAATTTTAAAATCTTGACTTGAGTAAGACTTAATTAAATGACGCCTATTGCGTCGGATTGGTCTTCCTAGCTTATTATTTATTACATATGAACGAGGAGTATCACCTTCACCTATTACAGTAGCGGGAGTTCTTTTCACCATCTATACATACTACGTCACCAATTAAGTTTAGGCAACGGTTTACAATGTTTATCATAGTACATTTTTGACTGCTGCTGTTTTGCAGCATTGTTTTAAACGTAGATGGGTCTACAACTTGTGGTTTTAGTAAATCCGTACAAACTGGTAATTTACAACGTAATCTGCGACCCATTAATAATTGCGCGGGAGAGTCCTAACCATGTTTCGGAGTATTTCTGTAATTCAATAAAGCAAGTTCAAAGTCACTATTCCCTTAACAGCTTTAATTAACAAAGACTTAACGGTTTGCACCGCGTTCACTTTTTCCGTTAGCCTGTGGATAGTTTGGTGATGATGTAATGTGAGTGAAGTCCCAATCTGTACTAAACTGCTTGAACTCGCGACTAGTATATTGAGTGCCATTATCACTTATGAGTATTTCAGGTATACCGTGTCGTAATATTTCCTTCATACGCGTATAACCACTTGTGATGTAATATTTTCTAATTTTTACCTCAACATAACTAGAGTAATAATCAACTAAAATAAGATAATATTTCTTTCTATATTCAAATATATCAGACCCCACCTTAAACCAGGGCAAATTAGGAATTTCCACTGGAATCATGGGTTCTTTAGCTGGTGCGTTTGAACTCTCCCTGCACACCGAACAACGTTTCACATACATTTCTATGTCACGTGACATGCCTGGCCAAAATATAACTTGTCTTGCGCGTCGCTTGCACCGATCTATACCTAAGTGCCCTTCGTGCACAATTTTCAACATATCTGTTCTCAGCGCGAGACAGTGCATCTGAAATATACATATATTTTCCTGGTTTATACTTAACGACTAAGTCATAGCCCTGTATTCTGAGCATCATACGTTGTAAGCGGGCTGGGACGGACATTAATGGCATTTTAAAGATACTTTCCAAAGGTTTATGATCTGTTTCTACGACAACATTATTTTTTGCAAAAATATATTGGTGAAATCGTTCACAGGCGAACACAATTGCTAACAATTCCTTTCCACTTGTGCATACCGGCGTTGCGTATCTGAGAGTTCGCGAGGCGTATTCGACCGGCCGACCACCCTGCAGTAGTACCGCACCGAGTGCATCGCGAGACGCGTCTACCGATAACAAGACAGGCTGAGATACGTCGTACAACGCAACACTGGGGCCAAAAACACATTCTTTTAATTTTTCGAATGCTGTCTGCTCACTAATTTCAATCGCCAACTACTATCTTTTTAATAAACTCGTTAGGGGAAGAGCGCGATCAGAATAACACGGAATAAATTTCGATAAATAATTAACGGCTCCCAAAATCTTTCTAAACTTTTTTCTGTCTGAGGTTGAGGCATCTCAGAAATGGCTTTTACTTTATTATGGTCGGGCCTCATACCGTTGTTATCAAAATATGTCCCAAGTAAGTAACCTCTTCAACCGCTATTTTGCATTTTTTTATTAAATTTTAAATTAATTTCTAGCTCTTTGTAACAACGCAACTAGTCTTCTGTCGTGTTCATGCTTGTTCCGTCCCCAGACAATTATATCATCTATAAAACTATCTGTGCCCTCTAAATTTCCTAAAAGCTGCCTCATTTTAGCGTGAAATACTTCGGATGAGCAATACCGAACGGTAAACGAAGAAATTGATATCGACCGAACGGTGTGGCAAATGTACACAAGTCTGCACTCTGCTAATCCAGTTGTATAGCCCAAAAACCTGAGTTGGCATCCAAGACGGAAAAGAAGCGTGCTCCGTGTAGCCACGCTGCGAGCTCCGACACAGTGGGCAATTGGAAATGCGCGCGCCGCACTGCACGGTTAAGTTCTCATGGGTCTAAGCACACGCGAATCCCGTTGTCCTTTTTTGCGACTAGAACTAGTGGATGCACCCATTGAGTTGGATGAGAAACTTTTCTTATTATACCTTGGTTTTCCATATTTTTAAGCTCATCTGCTAGACGTTCACGTAAACTTAACGGAATCTTCCTAAGATTACAAATCACCGGAGGTACGGATTTGTCTAAAACAATATGATACTTTCCTGGAAGACACCCAATACCACTAAATAAGTCATCATAGTCTGATATATTAATTTCATGAACTCGTTTGACTAACCCTAACTTCTCACACGACTGTCGTCCCAGCACGCTTTGACAATGTAAATCGGCAATCGCAAACTTTAAATTATAACAAACATTTTTATAAAAACATTGTAAATAGCAAACACCTCTTACTGGTATTATATTACCACTATACGATTCTAATTTAATACAATCATTTTTTATTATATTGGAATCAAAACCCAGTTGCAAAAATCTTTCAAAAGATAAAACATTTATATCCGCCCCCGTGTCCAATTTAAAGTTTTCGATACCCTTCTCAAAATATAATGTTTTGAACCAGCCATCTGAAGAACTTTCTTGACCATTTATGGTTGATATAAAAAACGATTCACAATCAATAGAACGCGTAACATCTTGATTTTGCTCAATGTCATATACACGGTTTACACCGGCCTTATTAATATTTAAATTCTGCTTACATACCGAGCGAAGTGACCTTGTTTACCTAAAATGAAACACGTGGTAAAACGGCCGGACATCGAGGCATTGCACAGCGCTCGAACCACAGCGGGCAGCGCAGCGCGGAGCCCACGTGAGGCACGGCCGGCGCCTGTGCGCTGCGCGTTGCGTTGTCCTCTCCTTTGTTTGACACTATCTACCTGCACCACACTAGCACACATACCACTAGTACTTAGCTGACGGCTACTCTTGCGAAATTTCTTCGGCCTGGCACAACTTCACAGCTTTGTCCAGGTCTAGGTCCTCACATCTGAGCAAACGGTCCCGGATTATTGTGCTATTTACACCACACACAATTCGATCCTTTATCAGCTCTTCTTCTAAAGTAGCAAATTTACAATTTTACTCAATAACCGCAATGACGTAACATACTGCTGTATGTTTTCACCTTCTCTTGATTGCGAGTAAAAATTTGTATCTAAGCAATGTAATATTGATTTTAGTTCCAAAATATTCATCAAATTTACTCAATATTACTTGCACATCATTACAATCCTCTCTTTAGTGAACGCAAAAGTTTGATAAATGTCGAATCCTTCTGAACCAATTAAATTGAGAAGTAAACTTGTTTTACTGCCGATGTCTCCGAGTGCACACCCGAAGTCACAAATAATATGAATTGTTGTCTCCACTCTTCCAAGCATCAGCCCTGCTGACGGGTCCGCTTCTAACTGTAATTCGTTGGGTGGACGCACGTGCTCCATTGTTAATTGCAAGACACACGTTATAGAATTATTTCACAGTTTACTACTTTTAATAAATATTATGCCATGTATATATGTTGCAATTATTCTATTGAAGTCCTCGATTTTAAGCGTTTACTATGCTTATGATCCCACTTCTGACACCATGTTATGTTTGCAATAATACACGTTCGTTAGCGAGACAACAACTGATTTATTCCTCTCATAACTACCTACATATACAATAATACAAATACCCACAACACCCACACACACATGCACATATAGTCGATACATGTACGGTAAAACGGCCACAAGCCCAATACAAAATTATTTTTTAATAATGCTGAACCCGCACCCCACTCTCAAATTTAATAATAATATAAACATTATTATCATGCCAGATACCAAATGCGATTACAAAGTTTCGCCAAGTGACTTTACTTAATACTTGTAAATTAATAATACTTCAAGTATACTCATACCAACAAAGGAAGAGAAACGGAGCGCTGCGTACATTTAAAGGGATGCAAAAACCAAGCGAATATCGTGCTCACAATTTTCAAAATAACAAAACAAAAACAACCAGTAACATGGTTTTAGGTGCATGCATGTGTGCATCCATCAGTGAACATTTACGAGCTAATAAAGAAAAAAAGAAAAAAGACGTATGCGAGAGTGCGTGTCAAGAAGTTGAGCATGGTTTTAGCTTCACTTAAAATATACTTCCTTCCTTTGTTGGTCTGAACAAGTATCAAGTTTAGTTAGGTATAATATATAAAATATAGCGGAAATATGTTTCAATATGAGCATGCATAAGTCAGCTTGCTATTAGAATATCTAAATTCGAGCACATCAAAAATGTAACTACGTTCATAGGAAGTGATAATGTCTTTGTCAAGGTAAAGTTTATATAAAAATCGACCCTATTTGAAAGGTAACCCTTCATAATTTTTTATATGGCAAAATTTAACCAAATTACTTATTGAATAATCTCCCGAAAGCTTTTGAGAGCACGATCGCTAAGTGATTCTCATAACGGAAAAAGAATAAAGATACTTTAAAATAAAAATGAGTTTCATAAACAAGCTAGTATTGTCTACTAAGTAAATAAGTAAGTTTTATCCATAACGTTATTGAGAAATTGGGGTGTAAGGGTAAATTTGTCAACATATTATAGTTATTTAATTTTTTATGTATATAAATAGAAACAATAACGAATCATAAACTATTATTTTTTTCTAGTTTTTCCGCTATCGAAGGGCCTTAATATTAAGTTAATAATTTAAATTAAAAATGAAATCATCATAGTTAGACTGAATTTAATAATAAAAGAAAATATTATTCAGCTCTGAAAATATGTACTGTTTTGGGGCTGAAATATGTAATTATTATATAAGTATTTTGATGAGGCATCTTTTAACACGCTTTTATTAGCTTAATCTGTACGAATGTCTGTACTATTTTTTATAGAATGGTAGCAAACGAGCACATAGTCCATCTGATGATGATACTATATCAAGAGTATCGTGTTAGTATAATAATTATCGAAATACCTTTTTTGATAACTAGCACCAGCACTAACACTAGCGTAAATTAACAACTTAATGCTGCTGATTTTCGTATGGTGAGTGTAGGGAACCGAAAACCCCTTTTATTGGAAACTAGTTTTTGCCCGCGACTTCGTTCGCGTGGAGTTCGGTTATATCGCGCCCATGTGTGAAAAAGAGTCTGCTGGTACAAGCCACAAATATAACTGGATGTCGCGGGCAAAAGCTAGTAAACTACAAAACTTAGTGCGGATTTTGGTCTGGCGGCAAAAATGAGTAAGGAAACGCCGTCACAGTAAATGGCGATTGCTACCGCGCCATGCTAAGCGATATTTGTTTCCAATAATTGAAGAGGATGACATAGACGACATTTGGCTTCAACAGGACGGCGCAACGCAACACGGCCAACGTAACAATCGATCTTTAGTGCACTGTTTTCGAAAATCGCATAATCAGCTGAAATGTGGCCATTTCGGCTGATTATGCGATTTTCGAACCTGAATTCTGCGATTTGACTCCCTTGGAATTTTTTTGTGGGGAGCTGTTAAAGACAAAAATTACGCTAACCATCGAGAGACGATTGACGATTTGAAACATAAAATCAAAGTTGCCATTGACCAAATAGAGGCCCAAATAATCGCAAATGCACTGAAAAATTGGACTGATCGAATGGGGTATTGTAAGGCTAGCCGTGGCAGTCATTTGAATGATGTTGTCTTCCATTCCTAAATGGAAATGTTCAATCTTTCTAATAAACTCATAATTTTGAAAAAATATTCATTAGTTTTTTTCCTATCTGATTCAAATTCTAAATCTTAAATGGTCCACCCCTTATAATCATGTAATCATGAAAAACAGTCTTATTAATATTGTTTATGTTTATGCTATGCCCGGGAAGCACCAACGCTCCGAGAATTCTGCAGTTTGTGAACATGTTCAAGATCGTCTCTGCCATTACATTAGATTTGATAGACCACAAATCGTAGCAAGGGAACACCGAATCCTATCAAAGATGATTCGCGAGACTATTGAAATTAAAAAATCTCCTTATTTCAATAGAGAAGATGGGTAGGTAGGCTACCATCTACTTACCTATAATTAATAAAATTAAATCCAAGCCATAGCATACCACTGCAAGACTTCAAGATACAGTACGCTCGTTCTGCGTAGATCGAACCAAAAATTAATATTCAAAAACTGAAGGTAGTCGGGCTAACTATGACATCAGGACGTCAAACACCTCAGTCCCCCGAGACCATGGGTGCTGTAAAGTACCAGAAATCTCGGGAATGAAAAAAGTTAAAAGTAAACGCGATAAAATCCGTAAAATAAGAATTTCGTTGCCTTTGGTCGCTTCTGTGACAAAGTACTCGGAGGAATATTATCATCTGACGATTTCTCAAATTCTTGCTTTTTTGGGTTTCAAGCTTAGAATTTGGTTTTGTTTCTTTCTTTTGTCGCTTCTTTGGCAAAATACTAAGAATAGTGTTGTCTTCTGAAGATTCCGCATTACTGTGTTGTTTTCTTTGATCAACGAAATCATTAGACGTAAACAAATTGCATAACTAGGACCAGGACTATATATAAGTATAGGTCCCGGGCCTGACAAAGACCTTTTACCTGTTGAACCCACATAATTTCTTCAATGACATATGATCTGGTGGCTCAATTCCTTTGTTTTCTGATGGGAAACATGTGACAAAATATTAATTTTTCAACCCACAGTACAGGACTTCTTTACTGTGATGGTCACCAATTATCGCAGCGTTAGAGGAAGCATCGTAGCTTGTGCCGTATGAAAGTTTACTCAACATGCGTCTGCAATTACGGCTGTCATTGGTATTCCTTGAGACGAGATATTTCCGATGAGTTTTACATGCTCCACCTCTTCTTTCCTAGCCTCAACCACACGATGCTCCACCGTTTGTTCCCACCATTGGCAAACTTAATTACGCGGTGCTTTATACAACCGCAGAGGTAAGGTGAGATGTCTCCATCGGCAAGAACAATATGAAGCTGGATATATCCAGCACCAGTCGATATAATTCCTGCTATAAATTCCTTATTTAAGACCATTTTATTATCGCCTTAGAGCACTATTTCGAGCTTTAAATTCTCAACACACATTTTGCAAAGAAGTTTATCATTTTAATTAAGGCTAGCTCTTTTTTCTTTATTAATACTGCTGCTCAAGAAATTTCAATAATTCTCCTATCTTTTGGCTTACATTCTTTAACTATACATTTTAGCTCCTGTAGTTAAAAAAGACAACATTAGTACCTAAAGTAAAATAATAAAACAAAATCTCATTACTTTTAACCTTTATCGTTCTTATCTCATCAGCACTTTGGATTTTCTTACTTTGCCTGAACTTAAACCATAAACTAGTGAGAACACAAACCTTGTTATTTATGTGTAATAATGCATAACTAACTAGCTAGTATAAGATAAATTTACCAAACTTTTAAATAAATGCTCTTAATTTTTTCGTTTTCTTTTATTTGCTAAAAATAGCTTGGTTTTATTTCCCATTACGTCTGAATCATAATTTGTTGTCACTCTAAAATAAATATTTTTGGCCATCAAAATTACTAATAAAATACTTTACTTTATAAAGGACTAAGACTTGTCAATAACACTATAATAGTGCACTATCCGCGTATGCACGGCAAACGCCAGGTAGAGCACCGAGCGAAGTGACCTCTCTGGGAAGCCTAGTGGCTGTCTAATTGAAACAGCAGTTTTATAGTAAATTTAAAATATTTGTAGAACAAAAAAAATTAAATTAAAAACTTTTACCCAATTTTTATTCAAACGAATCTTTATAACTAATTTAAATAAATCGAAGAAATTGTTACCCCGTGTAGTGGCGGGTAAGAATACCCACTACCCCATATCTTCCCGTGGGTGTCGTAAGAGGCGACGAAGGGAAACTGATACAGAAGATGGGCAGCAGCATCTTTATGATAAAAGCAATAAAAAACTGCGGTTGCCAACCCGCTCGCCAAGCGTGGCAACTATGGCAATATACCCCCATGAGCAACGACACAAATAAACTGCCCCCAGACCCGGCGGCCCCGCTATTCCTGGCTACGGTGGCGACCATGGTAACGGCGGGGCAGGGGGTGCTAAAAATCTCCAGTGAAGGTTCGGTTGCCAACTACGACGTCTTGACCTGGCAACATATAACGCACGCACCCTTAGCACTGACGAGATGATCCTGGAGCTGGAAGAAGAGAAAGATAAGTTACGCTGGAATATAATAGGACTATCCGAGGTCCGAAGAGAGGGGGAGGACACGGTAAGCCTCGAATCCGGCAACTTATTCTATCACCGGGAGGGCAACCATCTGTCCCAAGGAGGTGTCGGATTTATCGTCCACAAGTCTCTCGTTAACAACGTTGTAAAGGTTGGGAGTGTGTCGACGAGGGTTGCGTACCTTATACTCAGAATCACCAAAAGGTATTCGCTGAAGGTCATACAGGTTTACGCACCAACCTCGGCACACCCCGATGAGGAGGTGGAGTAAATGTATCAGGATATCTCTAGAGTCATGCATTCCTCCAAAACCCACTATACGGTGTTAATGGGAGACTTCAACGCAAAACTAGGCACAAGAGAGAGCGGTGAGATGAAAGTAGGGAAATTCGGAATAGGGCAACGGAACCCAAGGCGCCAGCAGCTGGCCGACTTTATGGAGAAAGAGCGACTCTTTATGATGAACTCTTTCTTCCAAAAGCGGCCCCACAGAAAGTGGACCTGGTCGAGCCCCGACGGTTCGACAAAATGAGATTGACTTCATTATGACGACCAGAAGAAAACTGTTCAGTGATATCTCAGTGATCGCGAGGGTGAAAACTGGCAGCGATCACCGAATGGTAAGAGGCACACTGAATCTAAACGTTAAGTTGGAGAGGTCACGTCTAATGAAGTCAACGCTCCGTCCCCCCGTGCTCTAATCCGAAGTCCCGAAAACTTTCAGCTCGAGTTACAAAATCGTTTTCAGTGCCTAGAAAATTGCAATGAAGTGGACGATATGAATGACGAGCTTGTGGCAACTGTCCATGCGGTCGAAGCTAAGTTCTGTAAGACCCGTCACAGAAGAACACAAAAGCTCTCCGATCACACTCTTAATCTCATGGTTGTTAGACGGGAGATAACAAGCTGCAGTCTTCAGCAGATTTGACAGCATACAGGCAACTGAATAGACAGATCTCCAAATGCATGCGGCGGGACTTGCGCAACTTCAATACAGCTCGTATTGAAGAAGCGATTGAGCGGAATCAGGGCTCCAAAGTCTTTGCCAGAGATCTGTCTGCCAGAAAGAGCCAACTGTCGAAGCTGAAGACCGAATGTGGCAGCATCGTTTCCGGGACACCTGAGATTTTGAGTGAGATTGAGAGATTTTATGGACAGCTGTACACATCATCGTTGAAGCCACACACAAGTGTGAGTAACGATCCAAGAGCAAGTCTTATCCGACACTATTCCGATGATATCCCGGACGTCAGTCTGAGCGAGATTAGAATGGCTCTCCAGCACCTTAAAAACGGCAAGGCCCCAGGCTAGGATGGAATTACAGCGGAGCTTCTGAAAGCGGGTGGAAAACCGGTACTTGAAGTTCTTCAGAAGCTCTTTAATTCCATCCTCCATGGTGGCATTACACCGGAGGCGTGGAGCAGAAGTGCGGTAGTCTTGTTCTTCAAGAAAGGCGACAACGCTCTCTTGAAGAACTACAGACCGTTTTTCCTTCTGAGGTGCGTCTATGTGCTGTTTTCGAGAGTCATTACGAATCGTCTCGCATGCAGACTCGACGACTTCCAGCCTCCCGAACAAGCCGGTTTCCGAAAAGGCTTTAGCACCATAGACCACATACATACCCTTCGGCAAATTGTACAACAGACCGAAGAGTACAATCTGCCACTCGAAGAGTACAGTCTTGCGTATGTGGACTATGAGAAAGCCTTTGATTTCGTCGAAATTTGCTGCAGTCCCTTCAGCGGTGCCAAGTGGACTGTCGGTATATCGAGCTGCTGAAGTGTTTGTACAGTAGGGCTACGATGGCTATCCGAGTACAGAACCAGAGTACGAAACCTATCCAACTGCAGAGAGGTGTAAGACAGGGTGACTTAATATCCCCGAAACTCTTCACCGCTGCATTGGAAGACGTTTTCAAGCTACTGAACTGGAAAGGATACGCTATTAACGTCAATGGCGAGTACATCACTCACCTTCGATTTGCCGACGATATAGTCCTTATGACAGAATCGCTGGAGGACCTAAGCACTATGCTCAATAACCTCAATAGTGTCTCCCAACGGATAGGTCTCAAGATTAACATGAACAAAACAAAAATCATGTTTAATGTCCATGTCACACCTATGCCGGTAGTTGTTGGGAGCACTAAGCTCGAAGTTGTTGACGAATATGTTTACCTGGGACAAATAGTCCAACTAGGTAAGTCAAATTTCGACCGAGAGGTCAATCGACGGATTGAACTCGGCTGGGCAGCGTTCTGGAGATTACGACCAGATTACGTCAGGCATACCTCAAAACCTCAAAACTAAATTGTACAACCAGTGCGTGTTGCCAGTGATGACATATGGATCTGGTCGCGGACGTGGTTCTTCACTGTTGGCCGTATGAAGACGCTCAAGGTCGCTCAGCGAGCTATGGAGAGGGCTATGCTCAAGGTTTCTCTGCGTGATAAACTTAGAAATGAGGATATCCGCAGTAGAACCAGAGTGACCAACATAGCCCAACGGATTAGTAAGCTGAAGTGGCAATGGGCCGGCCATATAGCTCGAAGAACCGACAACCGATGGGGAAGAAAGGTTCTCGAGTGGCAGCCTCGTACCGGCAGGCGAAGTGTAGGACGTCCCCCCACTAGATGGAGTGACGACCTGGTAAGACATGCAGGAAGTCAATGGATACAGGTGGCTCGGGACCGTGCTTTGTGGCATTCCGTGGGGGAGGCCTATGTTCAGCAGTGGACTTGTGAAGGGCTGTAATGATGATGATGGGTTCCTCGAGTGATAACAGACGCTCAAAATAAAGCAAGAGTTGACATTTCAAAGCTAAATTTAGCAGTAATTGAAGAAGATTTAGATTCGTGCGCTTCGTTTTCGTTGCGAAATTTCAAAAAAAATCTTTAAATGCAGTTACTACCCTTTAATGCTAACATCATCATCATAAACAGCATCGAACTAATATTAAACATTAGTTTTTTATAGCATCAGCGTTGCGTAGACTATCCTATGTTAACTTGAACTGTCGCCGGCAACCAAATTTAGTTTAAGCTTAAATGTAGAAACTGAGTGACTCGAGCATGCAAGGTACAAGGTGCGCGAGACTCCATGCATTGTAGTGCATGTACCATGCATGAAATCTTGCTATCCGTTCGGTATGCGTGACAACCAGACGCTTTCACACACGTTTCCTGTATACCAAACGCTCACTTGGTCACTTCAAATTATAAAATTGAAGTGACGAACTAACTGACAGTCCAACTGATGGTAAGCGGTTACTGCAGTCAATGAATTACTGCAACCCACATCAAATAAAGAGAGTTACAGATGCGTTGTCTCTTCTGAGGACTTAGGTGGAATGCCTCACAGTCTGTATATATACTGGCTCTATATACCTATCACACATTCCTGCTTGATGACAGAAATGCGTAAAATTGTGCCACACGTAACACTACTGTGTTACGTATGAAAGCAGCACTACTTACTCAGGTTAAATGTGTGATCGCATGAGTCGATTTTGTTGTAGTTAGTAATATCCCCACAGAGATCAAATTTTGCGGAATAGAAAGTTCTGATCTTTAATATTGTTTCTTTATTAAAAAATATAATAAGTTCCTTCACACCAGGCTTGATAGGCAGAGCACATATTTTAAATTCTCGCATTAGTATAATGTGTGTGTATAAGATTTTTGCCATGGATTTGAGCTCTGTATTATAAGGCGGATTTCACGCCGAAGGGGATGACCAGTCTCGTATTTCAGTCAATATTTGGAAAAAATGTTATATCGAACTTTTAAATCATTTATTAAACTGTATATATATTTTAAGAAAAATATATGATTATGTAAATTTATTGCACTTCGTGGTTTTCTAATAAAAAATTCTAAAAGGCTTTTCAAGAATTTCCTAAGCCTTCTTCCGTAAGTAAATAAAAATGTCAATACTATAATTTTAATATGAATTCATTCTAAAGACGGTATTGCAGCTTTTATTCCATGTATTCATTCAAGCATATTGCGTATGCAGAATGAGAACTTTCTAATTTCATGATATTATATTAATATGCATCATATCGTAAACAAGGTGTACTTCGCGAAATCGATTTTTCTCGTCTTATGAAAGCCCATTCTGTAACAATACAACAGCTATATAATGTATCAAAGTGAAGTTGAAAAATTAATCAGACATTAATCGTTATAACGGATGATTCTATTGTTGATTTCTTCAGTCTGTGACCAAAAAACCGATAGTTGTTTCCTGAACAAATACGGTCTTTGGCAAGAAACAATTATGGGCTATTTATTAGAATTACCTTAGACTAATATGCGTGCGTAGCCTAAATAATGCTTACAAAATTACAACACATAACGTTAATTTTTGAAGAATTTTCATATTTTTTTCTCTGATACGAATCTGGCTGCAGCACAAATATATTATATTTATTTTCTAATACAACCTGTAAAATTTAATACCTATAACTTTATCTAAAATTAGTGTTAAATATGGTTTTAGGTGTTTTATTACATTACAGACTACTTATAGTTCATCTTTTACTCTTCAGTTATTTTACATCAAGACCTGACGAATAATAATTAATCGACTAAACTGAATAATATATAACCAAAGGGCAGGCAAATGTGTCTGCTAGATAAAATGTTGAAAAAAAAAATTAAATGAAATGAATGACAAGTATATTTATTGCTCCACCAAAAAGTATATAGATAGGTCTACTAATATAACTGTGCGTGAGTGCGTGCGTGTGTGTGTGTGTGTGTGTGTGTGCGCGCGTGTGTTTTTTATTTATTTATTTTGTTGTATAAATAAGGAGCCAGAAAGGAAGATTGTCTTCTGAAGAAGGCTGTATTATGTCTCATATTACTACATATTCTATTGTTTCTTCGCTGGTTATCAATAACTTTTAGGGTCATAGGTTAATTCTTTGTGCTTGCGCAAAGTTAGGTTTAATATGAATAGTTGTCTTACAGTCATGAATTTACTTTCTTTGTACAGACTGAGTGTTGAGTATCGGTAAGCCTTTCTTAGCATTACTTTAGCAGAGATCTCTGTGCGCGTTCCACCTTAATAATTCTAGTTTTGCACGCTCCACCCCGAATAGAGATGCAGTAGCTTAAGATCGACTGAGCTAGAGCATAATAAACCATTTTCAAAAATGTTGGTTTGAGTACATTTCTAAGTTTTTTAAAAATCCATATTAGCTTACGTATTCTCGCAGATAAAAGATCTAAGTGTGAAATCCACGAAAGTGTTTCATCGAGTTGAACACCAAGATATTTAATACAGTGAGTTTTTTGTAATGGTAGACAAGAGCAAGTTGAAGAGTTTACGTTACCACAATTATGCATTTTTGGATTTAAGTTATTACTGTTTGGCTGTGTGGATTTATTTATAGAGAATATTATATAACTAGACTTTTGAATGTTAAGCGTTAAAAGATTCTTATTGAACCATAGATATATCTGATGAAGCCCGTTTTCAGCAGTTGAATGTGTTTCGGCCCAAGTCGCTCCTTGGAATATGATCGCAGTGTCATCTGCGTACGAAAATATTTTTCCATTAGGTGGTATATACTGGCAGAGTTCATTAATATAAATCAAGAAGAGACTTGGGCCAAGGAGACTGCCCTGCGGTACACCGCAGGTGATGGGTAAGGGACTGCTAACATAATCACCTATTTTTACGGATTGAAATCTGTTATTTAGAAAGTCTTTGAAAATTTGAAGGGGTAAGCCACGTGTACCAATTAACTCCAATTTCTTTATCAACATGTTAATAGAGACTGTGTCGAACGCTTTAGCTAAGTCCAAACAAATACCAATGCATTTACGGCCAGAATCTAAGTTTTCTGCAACATAAGAGGTGAGATGTGCAACTGCATCTTCTGTAGATTTATTGCGGTGAAAACCATATTGCGATTCGGCGAGGATCTTTTCTTGCGTAAGATATTTCATTAAACGTGTGTTGATAAGCTTTTCAAGTACTTTTGACAACGCCGTCAAAACGGAGATTGGGCGATAATTTTCGACAGTCTCTGCTACCATTTTTATGAATGGGGTGTATAATTGAAAATTTAAAGCTGTCGGGAAAAACGCCGTTGTTTAAACAGAGATTAAATACGTGTGTTAATATAGGACAAATGTCGTCTTTTATGCGTTTTAGGAAAGCTACAGGTATATTGTCCCCTCCAGAGGCTGAATCGTTTCTTAGGTTAAGGAATAGTGCCTCGACTTCCGCTGTGTCAGTTTCGATCAGAACGAACGATTTTAAATGGAAGGAACTCTTAATATTGCACTTTATTTTATTTACGTCAGTAGCTTCGTGAATTTTGTCAGCGAGCCTTTGGCCAGTCTTGGCGAAGTACTCATTTACTTTGTTTACTGATAACAATGCATTACCTAGATATACATTCAGGAGTTCAACGGCATGATTTTTATTTTCTACGGTATCGGTGATTTTACGAATTGCTTTCTCTGGTTTGTTTGGGGTTTTTACATTTGGAAATCTCCGAGCTTTCGCACTTTTCTTTAAGATTGCGTAAAAGGTCGTTACAGAAATTTCTGTATCTACTGTACGAGATCTTAAGTACTTCGGCAGTCGGCGAGGCTTTTTGCTTTTTGTGAAGAGCATCACGATGTGAGATGCATCTAAGTAAGCCTACAGTTATCCAAGGCTTTAAGATATATTTCCTATTAGGGGCTTTACGAACTATAGTACTTGCATTTAAGGATTCTTTTATATATTTTACTAGTAATTCAATTGCTACATTAGGGTCGTTAATATCTAAAATTTTTGAGAAATTATAGTTCTTAAAATTATTTGCTGCATTTTCGTAATTGACTATTTTTTTAAATTTATAGGAATTGTCTTTTTTGGGTAACGCTAGATTTAATAAAACAGGGAAATAGTCAGTTATATAAGTCTTGATCACAAATGTTTGAGTTAGCCTATTGCTTTTTATGTTGACATGATCAAGGCAGCTTTTGTTACGTGTGGAAAATACGTGTGCAGGCAGGAGGCCATGTTCAGCAAGTAGATTGAGGTACTCTTGGGATTTTCGGTTATCGTTAATGGGTTTAATATTTATATTAATGTCTCCTGTCACGATTATTGTTTTAAATTCGCGAATAGATTTCAGATTATTGTCCAGGGATGTGAGAAAATTATCCGTGTTTTAATAAGATGGAGATCTGTAGATACCTAGAATAGCAATATCTGAAGTTTTTATAAGTAAACAGTTGGCGTCACAAAATTTGGGTTCTACTATAGTATGGGTAACGTCATTATGAATATAAATAAATACGCCATCGTTTTGATTATGACAATCGGAGGAGTAGTATATTTTAAAATTTTCTAGTAGTGGAAGATGTTTGTGATCAGACAACCAGCATTCCGTGAGTACGATTATATCACAATTAAGGCCTTTTATATATTAATTAAATTATGCTGGGGTTTACAAAACTACCCGTAAAAATATTCTCAATGTAATCCCAGTCAGCCACAGGAAAGTCGTCAATCGCCTCTTCGAATTCCGTTTGTAAAAACGTTAGATAGTTGCTACCGTTCAGACGTGATGGCATAATGACGGGACGGATGACATGCCCGTCATAAAGGCCAGCCCACACATTCAGCCGCCACTGGTGTTGGAATCTGCCCTGCCGTGAAGCATGTGGATTCACGCAAGCCCAAACGTGATCGTTATGCATAATTTGAAAGTCCTGACCTCGTGAATGTTGTCTCCTCCAAAGAACATAGTTTACGTAATTAGGGTTTTCCTCTAACTGCCTGAGGTACCACTCGCAGAAGTTCCTCCTAGGTGCAAAATCGGAGGGTATCAGCTCCAGTGTAAGGCGATAGTGATAAGGGTGACGATTGTCGTCATGAAGAATTCGCCAAACTGCAACATGGTTTATACCGAATCTTGTTCCAGCTCGCCTCGTACTTGTGGTCGGCTCTTCTTCAAAATGCTCTAACACTAATTCAGCCTGCCTGGCGTCGACTGTGCTTGGACGTCCACTTCCAGTAGACCGATGAAAAAAGCCGGTGGAATGTAGTCGTCTTGACATGTTCAGAAAACACTGGTACGAAGGCAGCCGTCGCTGTTCAGTGGGGGGTCTACCATCGATAAATCGTTGCCGATACAGTTCGCGAGCACGATTTAAATTGCTATCTTCATGGCCTACGCATAACATCATATCGTAATATTCCGAGTTAGAAAGCATCGTTATTTTGCAAAAAATGTTGGAAAAGAACTCGAAACAGTTGTAGGATATCGATTAGAAGATTTGAAATTGACAACATATTTATTTTTCCAACTTGAAATTTTTTGAAGCCAGTACTTAAGTGTAATGACATCCTTGTATTGAGGTAGCAAACATTTATGAATGAAAAATAGAAAAACTATTAAAGTAGACAATTATTAGGTAAACTAAGTACGTAGGCCTTTCTGTTAAATAATGTGGTTCCCTGACACGACAGCTTACTAGTGTTGACAAAATTGTTGGCTTTGATAATTAATTATATTTTATACGGGGTATTTTGTTACACGTTATATAACAGAATAAAAACTATACAGCAAATAACTAAAATTCAAATGATAAAAGCCATTAACATAATTACAATTTATTATCAACTATCGATCCGCCCCGGCTTCGCACGGGTGATTTCTGGATCTCCACAACAGCACCACCTACCGGGTCCAAATGTATATCTAAACCATCTAGGGACCCATTGAAATACGCACAAAAAATTTCATCAAAATCGGTCGAGCCGTTTTTGAGTTTTAGCGAGACTAACGGTCAGCAATTGATTTTTATATATAGAGATTGATAAGCGCTCTCTGTAAACTTCTCAGTACGCAAAAACACGCATTAGCGTTAATTGCAATTTTTAATCGGCTTCAAAAAGAGGAGGAAATTAACATTCGACTGTTTTTTTGTGTATATATATAACGCGATGTCATCGTCAATTGTGAACCAATTTTGATGATTGCTTTCTTCAGGGGTAGTTCCATATAAATTTGGAGAAAAGAGTCCACCCTTAAGGGTAGCAAAATAAGGGATGAATTTTTTTATTGGAACTATTTAGACGAAACTGAAATTGTGATATTCCTAAGTCCACTCCAAAGGGTAAAAAAATAACGTTTAATAAAAAGTAAAAACCGACTTCAAATGACTAAATGGAATCAATTAATTTTACATTCTGAAGTCGGGGCTTTCTTTCTTCTATACAATATGTCTTAGCACCGACTTGAAAATGTTAAATTGTTTTATTATTTTTAGTTTTTTGTAGTCTATTACTTTATATAAAAAGTTTTTTATAAGTGCTGATCCACCACATACTCGACAGTAAAGAAAACTTCTTTAGGAAACCTTCATATCTGAGAAATAAAAATATTTCGATGAAATGTAAAGCTCGCCAACACGCACTATCGACGAACTAATTGCTTCATAAATCTCGCAGAAATGCGAAAAGCCCTGCAGTTAGACATTTGTAGGCTGTTACCTTACTTTTTTACTTTTATAAAGTTTATGAATATTTGGGCCACTCCTTGAAGCTAAATAATGGTTTCAGAAAATTGAAAATTTTGTTGCTTGAATATTGCTTTAATAGAATACTTTCAACCGACTTCAAAAAGGAGGAGGTTTACAATTCGTCGGAATCTTTGTTTTTTTTTTATATGTACACCGATTACTCGAAGACGCCTGAACCGTTTTGGAAAATATTTTTTTTGTTTCGAAGTGTATATAGGGTCCATTTAAATTTTAAAGAAATTCGTGGAGCGGTTTTAAAAAAATCAACAATAAATTATATTTATATATAAGTCGGTTGTACAAAATTTTTGATTTTACCACTTGTAGCGTATACTATTTTCTACCGACTTCAAAAAGGAGGAGGTTCTCAATTCGATTGTATTTTTTTTTATGTGTGTTACCTCATAACTTTTTATAATTTAAAAAGATAGCAAATTGTGATTTATAAGTACATACAAAAATGTTATAATGAGTTTAACATTATAGTTTGTTTCATTTTTCACTCATCCATTCATTACAACCTATCAAAAGCCTACTGCTGAATAAAGGCCTCCCCCATAGATTGCCTCATAGAACCACGCTTACCATAGTAAACACGCTAGGCAGACGGGTTGGCAACCGCAGATCCGTTAGGCTGGCCATCAAAAGTTTACTGCTGTACAGAAGCTTCCCTGTTCGGTTGCCTCAAAGGAAGAATATTTGCTATATTTGACACGCTAGGTGGGTTGGGAATAGCAATTATTTTATTATTTTCCGTTGCAATTAGAAAGATCATAACTTTATAAGCTATCGACCGAATGTAAGTGTATTGTAAATATTCTCATTTAGTCCAAAGTATGGATTAACTATTGACGTCTTTAACCGGTTTTAGATATAAGCTACAGTGTTCCCAGTAATCTAAAGTTAAGAAGTTCTATTTCTACTACTGAGCTACTGAGTTTGTAACTTTTTAAATCCATGAAATCGTTTTGTTTTATATACTCAATTGATACCTGCTATTTTAGCAGAGGCACGTGGGCCGTGGTTGCTCAGGGGCTGAGCGCTCTCTGTCAATAACACAGTACACGATCAACCCGAGTTCGATCCTCGCCGTCACCAATGAAATTTTAAGTAAAGTAATCTAATCTACCACGTGCGTGAAAACATCGTGAGTAAACTTGCACAACGGAAAAAAAATATTTCGAAGACATGTGAAGTCCATTTAGGCAGCGCGGTGGACATTTCTTTGTCCTTAAAACCCTCTCAGAAATGGGCCTAGGAGTTGGGACGTATAAAGGCTGTACATAAACTTTAACACGGTCCACCTGATTAGTAAGTGTAATGCTATGGCACATAGACGCCGACAACTATCATCCACTAAAATTAAAATATAGATGAAGCACAAAATACAGAAGATTGTCACAATTGAATCAAAGCAAAGTTTTAAATTTAACACCCTTTTTAGATCAAAAGTGTATCCCGAGGGTCCCTGGACGCTTAGAACACTCTTCTCTTCCTGAAGACGCAAAACATCCGACGATCTTACCTCATGATGGACGCCTAACGAGACTTATAATTGAAAACGCACACAAGCAGACGTTACATAGTGGAGCTCGTCTTACGCTGGCCCAAACTCGACAACGTTATTGAATTATTGGCGGAAATAGAGCTGTTAAAGCTGTAATCCGTTCCTGCGTCAGATGTTATCGCTTTAAGCCATCTAAAAGCGAACAGATCATGGGGAACTTACCTAAAGTTCGTATTACTCCATCACACCCATTTACACACATTTGCATTGACTATATAGGGCACGTAGATGTGAAACTTAACCGAAGAAGCGGAGTCAAGTCTGTTAAAGGTTACATCGCCGTTTTCATTTGTATGGCGACCAAAGCAGTGCATATAGAACTAGTGTCCGATCTCAGCTCCCAGGCATTTATAGCAGCACTTAAACGATTATGTGCTAGGAAAGGCACACCCAAACATTTATATTTCGACAACGGAACAAACTTCAAAGGAGCAGCCAAGATACTTCAACAAGAATTTTAGCAATAAAAAACTATGACGTCGCTCAAATTCTGCAACGCTCTAAATGAACTTAATATCAAGTGGAGCATCCTGGCCCCTCGGTAGTCGTCAGCTGGTGGAATCTGGAAACGAGCTGTAAAATCTATGAAATATTATCTAATGAGAGTCGTGGGAGAACAAAAGTTGGACTTTGAGCAGCTAGCTACTTTGTTGGCTCAAACAGAAGCATGTATGAACAGCCACCCACTTTATCCGCTATTGAAAGACCCTGAAGATCTGCAATACCTTACTCCCGATCACTTTCTAACAGGAAGTCCCATGATGTCGCTTCCACAAGATTACCGAGCGGGAGATAAACAAGACATCCTAATCCGGAGGAAAGCTATAGAACTCATTCACTAACATATCTGGGAGCGCTGGTCGAAGGAATACTTACATCAACTGCAGGCCAGAACCAAGTGGCTTAGACCAAAACCGAACTTAGAAAAAGGTGATCTAGGTAAATGAAGACAACATCTCTCCCGGCAAGTGGGCTATGGGGCGCATTTTAGACCTGCATCCGGGTGAAGATGGATATGTCTTAAAACGACCCATAAGAAAACTTTCACCGCTACCCAATAACGAATACACGTAGTGTTACAGTAGTGCACGCTGGACCAAATTTTTTCATTAAGCGACCTCTTTACAGTGTCGTATTTCTCCTCCCACCGATTATACTGTTTTTTTTTATAGGAGAGGGGGCAAACGACCATGCGGCTCACTTGATGGTAAGTGACTACCGCAGCCCATGAACAACTGCAACACCAGGGGAACCAGAGGAATTGCAGATGCGTTGCCGGCCTTTTAAAAAGGAGTAGGCTCTTTTCTTGAAGGTCCCTAAGTCGTATCAGTCCGGAAAAATCGCTGGTGGTAAACTATTCCACAAGGAAGTTATGCGAGGAAGAAAACATCTTCTAAATCGCACAGTGGTGGACCACCAATGATCCAGATGGTGTGGATGGTATCGGGAGTTCAGTCGCGATGTGCGTTCGTGAAATTTGGCGGCTGAGATTAATCCGAACAATTCCTCAGAGCACTCCCCGTGGTAAATGCGAAAAAAATGCAAAGAGATGCAACATCTCTTCGAAGCGCCAATGAATCGAGCCGATCAGAAAGGACTCGGTCGTCGACGATTCGAGCCGCTCTGCGCTGGATGCGGTCAAGTGGAAGGAGCTGGCACTGGGGAGCCTCAGCCCAGAGGTGGGAACAGTATTCCATGTGAGGCCGAACCTGCGCCTTGTAAAGTTACAGGCGTTGTGCCGGCATGAAATACTGTCCCGCTCTGCTGAGCACGCCAAGCTTTTTAGAGGCCAATATGGCCTTCTCTTCCAAGTGACCACGAAACCGCACATCACTCGATATGTCGACGCCGAGGATTCCGATACTGGCTGAGGCAACAAGGGGAGTGCCTTAAAACTGAGGAGATACGACAAAGGGGTTCTTTTTAGCGGTAAATGCGCAAACATGTGTCTTCTGAGGATTAAACTGAACTAGATTTAGTCGCCCCCAATCCGAGACTTTGTTCAGCAAAGACTCGACTGCAGACACAGGTTTGTTCCGGTACTCGGCGACGTTTTCCCGAGAAATATTGGAACGGCCGGTGTATAGAGCATCCCCAGTGCTGTCATCCGCATAGCAATGAATGCTACCGGTTTGCAACATATCATTGATATGTAGAAGAAACAGCGTTGGTGATAGCACGCAGCCTTGTGGAACACCAGCGTTAATAGAAGCATGGTCGGGCATGCACCGTCTACAACGACCTTGATGCTCCGATTTGCAAAAAAGCTGGTGATCCAATTGCACAATTTCTCGGGAAGCCCATAGGAAGGGAGCTTCGAAAGAAGCGCTTTGTGCCAAACCCGATCGAAAGTCTTCGCAATGTCCAAACTAATGGCCAATGCCTCCCCCTTGGACTCTACTGCCTCCGCCAACATGGATACCTGACTCGTAAGTCAGGTAGATCAGAAGATCACCAGCTGATCGACCCCGACGAAAACCGTATTGGCGGTCACTAATCAGCTGTTGATCCTCAAGGTACCGCATGAGCTGGCAGTTTATAACGGACTCCATTATTTTGGAGAACAAGGGGGTGATGGCGATAGGCCTGTAGTTGGACGGGTCTGAGCGGTCGCCTTTTTTAGGGATCGGTTGAACAAAAGCTATCTTCCATGATTTCGGAACTACGCCTAGGGAGTAGGAGTACCGGAAAAGACGCGTTAGAACCGGTGCTAACTCCGGAGCACACGTCCTCAGCACAAATGGGGGGATTCCGTCAGGCTCACTCGACTTGTGGATGTCCAAGGAGAGGAGTGCTTTGCGAACCGAGCGCTGTGATAACAGCACATCCGGCATGGAGCACTCACACCGCAGGATGGTCGGCGGTGTGTTCCCCCCGTCATCAAGAGTCGAGTTGGACGCAAAAAGGGAGCCTAAAAGGTCGACTTTCTCTTTTGCGGCATGGGCCAGTGAGTCGTCCTCCCTGTGCAGACATGGCAGTGATGGCTTACAGAAATTTCCTTGGTAATAACTCTTTTGAAGGACCTGGAGGGGAAGTTATACTTCTTTTTAAGCATGCTGGTGTTTACATCCCGAGCCGCCGAAGCCTCAGCCCAGGCCTGATAGCACTCCTGCTTACTGTGTAATGCAGTCTTACAGGAGCAACCAAACCAAGGCCGATATCTGCCTCCGATGGGTACCACAGATGATGGAATAAATAGTTCCATTCCCTGTAGCACCACATCAGTGACAGAGTCAGCAACAGCGCTGGGATCATCCGGCGAGAAGCAAACCCGCCCCAATGGGTAGGATGCAAAGAAAGACCGCATTCCGTCCCAATCCGCCGACCTGTAATGCCAAACACGGCGGCAACCTGCAGAACGCAACCGCGAGGTGAGCGTGAGTGGCACCACACTCCGGATCAGACAATGGTCCGAAGAGCCGAGAGGGGCATCGACGGAAACCTGATATCCGTCCGGATGAGAGATCAGCAGAACGTCCAACAGGGAAGGTGTATGATCTTTTACATCTGGAATCCGCGTAGGCGAAGTAACCAGTTGTGTCAGACCATATGTCAAGGCAAAGTCACAAACAGATTTCCCCGCATGATCGGTTAAACGTGAACCGAGCCATTCGGCATGGTGGGCTTTAAAATCGCCAAGGATCACGATCTCTGCGGATGGGACCTGTTATAGCAAGGAATCTGTAGCCATTTGGACGTGGTCGATGAGTCGGTCTGTTTCGTCATTACCGCTATGGGACCTATAGAGGCACCCGTAGACGCGCGGATGGTCGTCGCTATCTACGCGTAGCCAAAGGATGGACAGGTCCGAACCTTCAAGACTGCCGAGGCGTCGAGAACAGATGTCCTCTCTGACGTATACGCAAACTCCAGCCGGAGGCACAAAGGAGTGTTCCAATTTGTACCCCGGGTAGGAGAGATACGAAGTATCAGCCGGAGAGGACACCTGCGTCTTGGTCAGAAAGAGCAAGGCCGGCGGCGCCGTCTCGAGGTGGTAGTGGACGGTGTTTAGGTTCGAGTGAAGTCCCCTGATGTTGCAGAAATTCACGGATAGCGCGGCAGTGGCGGCGTCGCCTTGGTCTTGTTGCTCAGTTTGCCCCGAGCAGTTATTGTTTTGAGCGGAATTTTGCCCCCAGAATACGCGGGGAAATTCTGTTCTTTGTATTGACTCCATTGAGCGCCTTGTGAACTCCCAGTGAATGTTGTCAATAGCTTCCCACTTACTTTTCAGTGCGTTAAGGTTATCTTCGAGTTCCCACTTTTCGGTCATGTTGTCTAGCTTAATCTTGCTTATTACTCGTTCAAACGCGTTAAAGTTAAACATTTGTTGCCGCAATAGTTTTTGATGTTCTGAGCTTAGTTGTTGGGGATCCTCGACACAGTTCTTCAGACGTACTAGACTTCATCAATAGTTTAAGCCTTAAAGTTTGCATGTCGTGCTTAGCAGAGTCGTACTTAATTTTCGTACGCTCATAAATGTTTTCTTTGAAGTACTCCCTTCACTCCCTTCACTCCCTTCAGTTCTAACAAGAACCTCGTGTTTGCTTCGAAACTTACCCCAATGAGTTTCCAGTGCCTCGAGAATCGTAGACAGATAGTCCAATTTCTTCCTGGACTCGCTATCTTTACGATAGTTCGTTACCAGTCGCTTGATGTTCTCGAAGCAATGTTGTTGCTTTTCTAAAAGTTTTTCTAGCAGTTCTTTGCCCATCTCTTCAAAAGATCGTCTGGATGTAGATACCATGTTGACAAGTTAAGTTATGTAACCGTAGGTAGTAGAGGTAGGTAGAAATTATAAGCTTGATCCGATGGCCACTAAGTCGACGTTTTCCAGATAATTTTAAGTTTTTCTTAGTGAATCCTTTGAGTACGGTTGCTGTTTACACCGGGTTATTTGCGCCTTTTCAATGCAGTTGGTGATACCCGCTTGTGGGAGGTCAACCGCACCGATCGATATCACGGTAAGTAAAACAACACTAAAGCTCTCAAAGGACTAAAAGTAGGCGTAGAAGATCAAAAAAAAATTACGCTCACTTTCGCTCGAAAGACCAAAACGAATGAACGGGCCACAGTTTGCAATTCGTACAGCTTCTTTGATTGTTAATTTAGTTAATATGTAGTTGTGTACTTTAAAGTTAGTTTAAGACGATAGTACGTCAGTTTGAGTGGCGTATAATGTAAGCACAATTGTTGTCACTTTAACAGTTTATTAAACACACTAAGTTTGATATGAAAAACGGTGTATTATAATAATTCGGGGCGCGGCGTTTCGAGCCACGTCAGCATAAAATAATGTATGGTTTTTGGACCGTACAGCACCTTTAACAAAATGAAAAAAGTACTCTTCAACCGCAAACTTAAGATCCCTTTGCGCACTCGACTACTACGATGTTACATATGGCCCATACTTTTATACGGATGTGAGGCGTGAACAGTTAAAGAGGACCTCCGAAAACGTATAGAAGATTTTGGGATGTGGACATACAGACGAGATGTTGGCCATTAGCTCTACCTACTCACAAAGTAACGAATGTGGAAGTTCTGTGACGAGTCGACCAAATGTGCGAACTTATGCAGACCGTCAAAATGAGAAAAGTCGCATATTTGGGGCACGTGCTCAGGCACGAGAGGTACGAACTCCTAAAGCTCATTATGATGGGAAACGTTGCCGGAAGAAGAGGCGTCGGTCATAGAAAAAAGTCATGGTTATGTAACATCCGGGAGTGGACGGGAATCGCAAGTGAAATTTGCATGAATATCATTAAGCTTACATTACCCTACTTTTCGGTTGCCATTGAAGCCATCGTTAATAAATCATTGTTAGAAGGAGTATTTGCCAATGTTTGGAAGTGTTCATTGATCATACCCTTACCTAAGAAATAGAAGATAGAAAGCTTTGACGACCTAAGGCCAATATACTTAATATTACCTGCCTTGTCAAAAATAGTTGAGAAGTGTGCACAGTTACAAATTACTAGCTATCTGAAAGAAAATGCTATCCTTCCAGTTTTCCAATCGAGTTTTTGGCAAAAATTTAGCACAACTACAGCATTATTACACATAACGGACGATATTCTTAATGCTGCTGATAATGGACAAGGTACCATTCTAGTGCTACTAGATTTTACTAGGGCTTTCGACTGCGTTAATATACCACATTTACTGACAACATTAAAAAAAAACGTGGGTGTTTCTGAAACGGCATGTTCGTGGTTTCAGTCATACTGCGGAGTCAAAAAGTAAAATGCATCAATACTGAAGGTAATGATGATATTTCGGAGTTCCTATCAATTTATAAAGGCGTTATTCAAGGTTCCATTCTTGGCCCAACACTTTTCGCCATAAACAGCAGACAGAAAAATGTAGTTCAACACTCCAAATATCAGTATAATAAACGTGTACGTTCATATGTCACCCAAAAACGACTTAAATAATGATCTAAAATTAAAAGAGCATTACTCAAAGTCTCATGGCCTACTACTGAATCCTAAATAAAGCACTTGTATAATTATGGGTACACGTCATCAGGTTGCATCTATCAAAAAATTCGTTATTTAGGCCTTCACATGGATGAAGGTTTTACGTTTGTACAACATGTACAACAAAAATTGTAAAATGTTTTGGGTCTTTAAATTTCTTTACAAAATTCGTTCTTTTCTAAAACAAATTACTCCGCCTTAGTACTGGTCTTGTTACATTTGCATTATTTATTTAGTAAGTTTGCGTTATTTTATTAAGTACTCGGCGACGTTTTCCCGAGAAATATTGGCACGGCCGGTGTATAAAGCATCACCAGTGCTGTCGTCTGTATAGCAATGAATGTTACCAGTTTACAACATATCATTAATATGCAGAGGAAACAGCGTTGGTGATAACACGCAGCCATGCGGAACACCAGCGTTAATAGGCTTATAATCGTAGCATGCACCGTCTACTACGTCCTTGATGCTCCGATCTGCAAGAAAACTGGTGAACCAATTGCACAATTTCTCGGGAAGCCCATAGGAAGGGAGCTTCGAAAGGAACCCGATCGAAGGCAAATGTAAAAAAACCTACCTTTTCATGTAATATTTCTCGCGATTATTGTACTCTCCGCGCTATACTACTTTATTGGGGACTTCAAATATAAAAGTCATAGATAAATACGATAACGAACATTTTATTCGGTGTTTAGTGGACTCCGGATCCAAAAGGAATTATATTACAAAATATTGTTGTAAACGCCTATTTCTTTTCGTTACAAATAAAAACCGTTTTACTGAAACACACGGAATCGGTGGTGGTTTACCTAGAATAAATAGTCCGACTAGGTAAGTCCAACTTCGAGCGAGAGGTCAATCGACGGATTCAACTCGGCTGGGCAGCGTTCGCGAAATTACGATACATCTTCTCGTCAGGTATACCTCAAAACCTGACAACGAGATTGTACAACCAGTGCGTGTTGCCAGTGATGACTTATGGATCTGAGACGTGTTCCTTCCCTGCTGGCCGTATGAAGACGCTCAAGGTCGCTCAGCGAGCTATGTAGATGGCTATGCTCGGAGTTTCTTTGCGTGATAAACTTAAAAATGAGGATATCCGCAGTAGAACCAGAATGACTGACATAGCTCAACGGATTAGTAAGCTGAAGTGGCAATGGACCGGCTATATAGCTCGAAGAACTGAAAACCGACAGGGAAAATATGTTCTCGAGTGGCAGCCTCGTACCGGTAGTCGAAGTGTAGGGCGACCCCCCACTAGATGGAGTGACGACCTGGAAAGACATGCAGGAAGTCGATGGATGCAGGTGGCTCAGGACCGTGCTTCGTGGCATTCCTTGGGGGAGGCCTATGTTCAGCAGTGGACTTGTGAAGGGCTGTAATGATGAATGATGGACAGAATAACCCCATTATATAATATGTATAACTCTACACGTCAAATAAACGAATTGCTGCAATGACGGCAAGATTGGTGTCTTTGCTGCCATCCGTTCGTTTGACTGTAGATTGAACAAGAACAATTAACATTAATAATTTGTTATGACTTTATATAATGTCATAATAGATAATTATATAATATTATTAATATAATTTCATATTTGAAAACACAATTTCTATGTAGTAATAATTTATATAGGTACAATAAATTTTGTAAGCAAAAATTTAAATGTTATTTCAAAAACGTCCTTTTTCCATGACATTTCATTACAAATAACATGGTTTAATGTTTAAGAGATTATAAAATCATATCAAAAACATTCTATGCGCATATAGTAAATAAATCGATTCTTTGAAACTGAACATTCTAAATTAACAAACAATTTCCTGTTAATAAATCAATGCGCGACAGCGTTTTGGCTTCATTTCCTCAACGGTATACCAAATTATAGTTGCTGTCATGTCAGACCTGCTGTGAAATACGCTATGAATGAACTTTAATTAGGATCATATTATTAGGTGATCTAATGACGTTTATAATTAATGAGAAGTAAATATTTTATCCTTTACCGTTGAACATCGGTGCCGGTGATAATCGAAATATGGATGTTTGCGTAGTATGATAAACTTACAGATAGTGTCAAATTTCTTTGATTTCTGGGTGAATTAAAAAAAAACTTAAGGAAATCTCCTTTAGATGGAGTAACGACCTGGTAAGACATGCAGGAAGTCGACCTCAGGACCGTGGTTTGTGGCATTCCTTGGGGGAGGCCTATGTTCAGCAGTGGCTGTAATGATGATGATGATAATAATGATGATAAAGGAAATTTGTATGTCTGATAATTAAAAAAAGTATTTCAAGGATATAACTGAAGACAACCAATTTGCGCTGCATTAACGCGGTAGAATTTTTTACGTGATAGAGCCACGTTGCAACTATATTATAGTTGTAGCACGAATGGGTCGGCTCGACCGGGGTAGGACCACGCTCTCACAGAATACCAGCGTAAAATAGCAGCTCAATGCTGCTGTGTTTCGTATGGTGAGTGTAGAGAACCGGAGACCCTTCTTACTGGAAAAGAGGCATTCCATCTTAGTCCTCAGGGGTGACAACGCATGTGCATTTTGATTCTTAATTGAGGATAAATGTAGATGTCTATGGGCCACAGTACCCACTTACCATCAGGTGGACTGTGTGCTCGTTTGTCACCCTATGCTATAAAAAAAATCAAAAAAAATCATAATATTGAAACATTGAGGCGAATCTGTAGTGATTAATATGGAATAAAAAATATATTTAGAAAACGATTGAACAGGCTATGTTATTAAACTAAAAAAAAACATTTGAATATTATCCTACACGACTGAATTGGCTGTATGGTCATTGATCATTGCATATTCCGAAGGAAACTTATAACTTAACTTGGTAAGTGGTAACTTAGAGTTTCAACTTGTCATGCGGCATGCGCATTTGGCATTGTGGTTGTTTTTTGGACAGATTTCGTGTTTTTACTTTCGTAAATTTATTTAACTTGACCCTTGGCTTTTCTCTCGTATTACAGGACAGTAGGTTGTTGCGCCCACATAATGACAATAATATGGTAGGTACTTAAGTTTTGAGAGGAGTAGATCAGACAATGTACCGCCTCCGGGTGCTTTTCTAGATGACACTTTATTAATAATTGCAGAAAATAGTTAAACAATTAAAAAGGTTGACTTTTATTTTACTTTATTTAATAATAACTACAAAACTGCATTCTTTTGTGTTCTTTTCAATTTATTCAAACAACTTATCATAAGAATGAGTGGTTTAACTACATAACCTACAAATCATAAAACATAAAATATAAACAAAACCCCAGGTCCTGCAAAAATATGATTTTTTTTTACATAAGTAGCAAATTTTTAAATCTACAAACTAAGACATATTTTAAGTTTGTTCACAAGCTTGTATGGAATAAAGTTCATCTCCTTTGTGATAATTACATTTACATAAAATAATCCTTCAAGATCCGATGATAATAGAAATCAATTTTGACCTGTATTTTTTATTTAAAAATATTAATGTCTCCCGGAGGGGCGAAAAGTGGATTGCGGAGGCCCGTCTGGCTACGCTGAATGTTACTCGACTCGATACGTCGACTTATCATTCATTGCTCCACATGGAGCAATGAATGATAAGATGCATGAAATATGCGAAATGATGAATGATAGAGGAATAGATGTGTTATGTGTAAATGAGACGAAACGAAAGGGAAAGGATGCCACTGCACATGGCATGTAGGTATACCGCTTACTGGTCGGGTGTAGACGAGACCGAGCGGGCATGCCAGGGAGTCGGTGTCATCCTTTCAGAAAGAATGGGTCAATGTGTGAAAGAGTATGAATGTGTAAGCCCAAGGCTGCTGTGGATACGAATGAAAGTAGGCTTAAAAAAGTTGTTTGTGCTAGGGGTGTACGCCCCAGACATGTCTAAGCCCACTTATATCCGAGAGCAGTTTTGGGACATGGTAAGGATGGTGTTGATGAAATGTAAGGGAAATGAAAATATCATTATGTTAGGAGATTTTAATGGAAGGGTTGGGGTGAAGAAGTCTGGTTATGAAAGGATATTAGGAATATTTGGCGATGAAAGTGTAAATGAGAATGGTGAAGACCTCCTCGCCGTATGTGAGGAAAATAATCTTTTTATGACGAATACTTTCTTTCGCCATAAGAGGATTCACATGTTTACATGGGAAAGAGGTAATGATAGAAGCATGATAGATTTCATAATTGTGGATGAAATAATGCGGAGCGCAGTGGTAGATACAAGAGTTTACCGGGGATCCAACGTAGGGACGGATCATTACTTGGTCTTATGCCGAATTAATGGTCTATTCAGGCGTTGGCGGCATCGGACATCTGTGTCTACCACTGCGTTACAGCGTATAAGAACAGAGAGGTTACAAGATGAAGGTGTGAAAGAGAAGTATAAATGTAGACTGAGGGAGAATATAAATGGTTTGAATGAAATATGTATGAATGATTTAGACCTGAAGACTGTATGGAATAATGTTAAGAAAGTTTTGGTGGATGCAGCCACCGAAGTATGTGGTGTAAGTAAGAGAACGAATGAAAGGAAAAATAATACGTTGTGGTGGGATGATGAGATTCGGATGGAAGTTGAAGCAAAGAAGAGAGCATGGCTAGATTTACTGGCAACCAAAGCTAGTAATTCTGGCGGTATGAATGATGAGATTGGAAGAAAAAGGCAGACTTTAGACGTATAAATAAGAGAGTAAAAGAAGTTGTTGAAAGGAAAAAGCAAGAAAGAATGGATAAGAATGATAGAAGGATATCTGATAACTGCCAGGCAAATATTTAAATGTTCTGGAAACTCGTAAGAACTGTTAGGGGAAATTCAAAACAGCCTAGAATGAATGCTATACGAGACGAGAATGGCTGTATGCTGAATGATGAAGTTTCGAATTTAAAGAGATGGAAGGAATACTTTGAAAGCGTGTTTATGAGTGAAGGGTCGTCTCTAATTAAGTGAAAAAGAAATTCCGAAAGAAGTGGAGAGAGGTAGGTAGATAAGTGTTGATGAAATAATGAAAGCAATGAAAAGCATGAAAGCAGGTAAGGCAGCCGGATATGATAGAGTATCACTCGAAATGCTAAGGGCTGGAGAGGGAGTAGTGGCAGGCCTGCTGTACACCGTGTTTAATTTATGTTGGGAACTGAAGCGGGTACCGAAAGACTGGTGCAAAGCCGTTATAGTCCCAATATATAAAGGAAAAGGGTCACAGCAGTACTGTAAAAACTACCGTGGTATCAGCTTGCTTAGCATTGTGGGTAAACTGTATGCTAAGGTGTTAATTGAAAGAGTTATGGAAGAAACTGATGGAAAAATTTGGGATGTGCAAGCTGGATTTAGAAAGGGATGGGGTGTACGGACCAAGTATTTTCCATGCGCATGATTGCGGAGAAGTTTTGGCCAAAACCAGAAATTTTTGTGCTTTCATGGACTTGGAAAAGGCTTATGACAGAGTAAACAGGAATGTTATGGCAAACACTTAACTCATTTGGTTTGAGCGCTGGTTTGATACAGGCATTGAAGTCTCTTTATAGGGACTCTAGTGCTTGTGTCAGGATCAACAGGTCTACTCGGATTGGTTTGGCATCCAAAAGGTGTCAGACAGGGCTGTGTAGCTTCCCCTGGCTGTTTAACCTATTTATGGACAGTTGTTTGCAAACTTTGAAAGTTGAAGAATGTGGGTTGAGAACCGTCAAATGCCTTTTGTACGCCGATGATCAAGTCATATTTGCATCGTCGGCGGCCGAGTTGCAAATGATGGTTACTTTAATGAACCGATCATTAAAAGAAAGAGGTATGAAAGTGAACGCAAGTAAGACGAAAGTGATGGTTTTTGAAAGAGAAGAAAGTAAAACGTTATGTGAAATAAGAATAGAAGGGGAGTTGATTGAGCAAGTGGATGAGTTTGTATATTTGGGATGTTTATTTAGTAGGGATGGTAAATATGATAAGGATATAGAACGACGAGTGAACGCAGGAAATAGAGTAAATGGGGCTCTACACGCTATTGCGAAGAGTCAGAATGTGTCAAAAAAGGCACGTTTGGCAATTCGCAATGCTGTGTTAGTCCCTACTTTAATGTATGGTAGTGAAAGTTGGGTCTGGCAGAAGAAGCATGAGAGTAGAATAAATGCTGTAGAAATGCGGTCATTAAGGAGTATGCTAGGGCTGAATCTGAATGACAGGGTGAGAAATAGTGTGATAAGAGAAAAGTGTGGTTTGCAAGATGACGTTGTGACGAGGATTAAGAAAGGAATGCTTCGGTGGTTTGGTCATGTAGAAAGAATGAACGAAGAAAGAGTGACAAAGCAAATTTATGCTGCAGAAGTGAACGGCAGAGTCGGAAAGGGACGCCCTAGACGAAGGTTTATCGACCAAATTGGCGATATATTGAAAATGGGCCAGATTAGGAGTACCCTTAACCGACAAGCGTGTATGCGTAGATATATGGATGTAAAGGAGGCGAGAGAGGTGTGCCAGGATCGTGCCAAGTGGAAGTCCGTAGTCTCTGCCTACCCCTCTGGGTGACAGGCGTGAGTGTTTATGTATTATGTATGTATGTAATTTTACAGTGAATCATTAATAATTTGCAAATAATTAGTTATAGCCTAAATAATTGAATACCAGCGTAAAATAGCAGCTTAACACTGCTGTGTTTCGTATGGTGAGTGTAGAGAACCGGAGACCCTTTTTACTGGAAAAGAGGCATTCCATCTTAGTCCTCACGGGTGACAACGCATCTGCATTTTGATTCTTTATTGAAGATAGATGTAGATATCTATGGGTCACAGCAACCACTTACCATCAGGTGGACTGTGTGCTCGTTTGTCACCCTATCCTATAAAAAAAAATATAGCATTAATAATATAAGGAAATAAAAGTCACTATGTACACTAAAAGTTTTAAAAAGTAATTATTTTATAAATTAATCATAAAATAACTATATACTTAGATTATAGAATTATTTAAGTCTAGATTCAATTCTAAGTCACTTAAGTGGGTTGATAACTCAATTTAGATATATAAAAATAGAGTATCGATTTGATATTTAAAGAGTCGTCGTGAATCACTCCTGTAAAAGCACAAGCATTTAAGCGTGCTAGAGTTATAACAGCAATGCTATTATTAGACAGTATTCTTTATTTAAAAAAAAAGAAAGAAATGTATGTTTAGAAATAAACGTACTGCTTATAATATGCCTTTCGATTGTTTTAGAATTTGGTTCGAAAATTGTTGTGAAATTACTATCTGGCAATGTACAGCCTTAATCGTTAAATAATATAACATTATTCTGCATAAAGCTCCATATACAATAGGGATCATAAATTACGTTATTTTGGCAGAAGAATACATAATCATGATTAAATTTTCCCTCGCTTGGAAGTAATTATAATATAGATATTTCATTTAATTAAACATAATTATTTAATATTAGAAATTAGAAAAACATAAATCATAGCTATAGAATTTCAAGTGTAAGACATCTAAAATAAAAAGCGCTCAAAATGAATTAGCTGACAACCAATACACGTGGTAGAGCCTATATAATGATTGTAGCACAAATGAATAGAATACCAGCTTAAAATAGCAGTTCAATGATGTTGTCTTTCGTATGGTGAGTGTTGTGAAGCGGAGAACCTTTTCACTACAAACGGGACATTCCGACCTTGTCCTTAGGGGCGACAACGCATCTGCAGTTTGATTTTTAATCGAGGAGTGATGTAGATATCTATGGGTCACAGCATGCACTTACTATCAGGTGGATTGTGTGCTCGTTTGTCACCCTTATTATTGTATAAAAACATCCAGTTTTTTATTATTTCTTATTTGTCTTACTGATAAGATGCTGCTGCCCATTGCCAGTTACCATCTGACGCCTCTTACGACACTCTCAGTATAATATGGGGTAGTGGATTCTGTTACACCGCATTTACGCAATAATTTAGTGAATTTTTTATACAAAAAAAACACCAATCAGCACTCTATCAATCGTCTTTATGTCTACGTATTATGTTCCACAGGAAGTGGACCTGGTCGAGCCCCGACGGTTTGACAAAAATGAGATTGACTTCATTATGACGACCAGACGACAACTGTGATTTCTCAGTGTTCTCAGTGATTTCTCAGTGATCGCAAGGGTGAAAACTGGCAGCGATCACCGAATGGTTAGAGGCACACTGAACCTAAACGTTAAGTTGGAGAGGTCTCGTCTAATGAAGTCAACGCTCCGTCCCCCTTGTGCTCTAATCCAAAGTCCCGAAACGTTTCAGCTCGAGTTACAAAACCGTTTTCAGTGCCTAGAAGACTGCAATGCAGTGGACGATATGAATGACAAGCTCGTGGAAACTGTCCATGCGGTAGGAGCTAAGTTCTGCAAAACCCGCCGCAGAAGAACACAAAAACTCTCCGATCACACTCTTAATCTCATGGCTGTTAGATGGGAAATGGGCGGGCGGTAATGATGATGATGGGATATAAATAGTACAATCAAAGATATTTTTCTTCAATTTTATACGAACAAAATACGAAGAAACTTTTTCCCCGACCTAATATTATGACGATGTTGATAATCTAATATAATTGAAACAGTCTATAACCGAGTAAGTATGATAAGCTAGATATGTTGTCACAAAAGCAGCAGCATTGTGCTGGTAGTTTACACTGGTATTCTATGCGTGTTCTTTGAGTGATCTAACCGACTTATTCATACTATAGGCATAATACAGCTGACTTTTTTTACGCAAATAATGTAGATATAATTATCAAAAACAGTGTAGTGGCGGTGTAAGAATATCTATTACCCTATATAGTCCCGTGGATATCATAAAAGGTGACAGAGAAACAAACCAAGACATAGGCAGCAGCTTCTTGCTAATAACACCTAAAAAAAAACTGCAGTTGCAAAGACGCCTGCCAAGCGTGGCAACTTGGGTACAGCAGAGCAAGCAGTGGAGTTTTGATGGACTGTAATGATGATGATGATGATGAATTTTCAAAAATATAAATGTACTGAAATTCCACCTAACAACGTTGCCTTATGTTTGTTTACATTACAATTTATAAAGCATAAGCACATATTAGCCTGAAAACATGAAATACCTACTTAGAATATTTTGCTGAAGCATGTTGAAAAATGATGATAAATGACCTTTCACTGATTAATAGTCGGTCGAAATTTCGTTTAGGGTTAAAGTCCATGCCTACCGCAATATTCATTGTACAAACCCAGAAGTAGATAATTTTTGCGGATTTGGTATGGATGTAATTTGTAAGTCAAAACCTCGTCAAAATCCTACTCTTTTTTATTAATTCTGTAGTCCTAATCTTGATTGACTGGTTGATGGACTAGTGAAGAGTAGAATTGCTTTCGCGAAAAAAAAAACGGCTTATCACCATAATCACACAACACAACATTGGTACGATCCATTAAACTTGCTTCCATTTTTATTGTTTACTTTTCGGAAAAAAAGAATGATTTCAACGCCACTCTATGTCAATAACGTTGAAATCACACTTTTATATTTTTAACCGATTTCATGAGCGATTTATGTAAAAGTTATTATACAATTTCACTAAATTCCACATAAATTACAACTAGCCCCAATGATAATTGAAGTCATTTTATATTTTCTTGAATAATGCAATTATATGGTAATAACACTCAATCAGACGATCGCAAAAAACAAAATAGCGCTTGTTTAAAGCGGATTCCGAAACGTGATTTTATAAATTAACTATAAACCACTGCAGTTCTATGTTTTTAGCTTATTTTATAAAGGAAAGAAAAACATTACATAATTTATTCCATTGACATTCAATTTTGAATATAAACTCTTTTGCAAAAAAAATGGGAACCTAAACAAAGAACCAATTTTATTATTACTATTATAATGTTTGATAACTTTAGGTAGTCTCAAACTCGAAATTTTGTAAATTAATTAGCAAGTAATAGTTTTCGTCAGTTTTATCACAACATTTTGATTAAATTAATAAGAAATAATGTTAAATAAATTCAAAGCGCTCGTAATGTAAGTGCTCGCTAAGTAAAAATGAAGCACGTTTTTTGTTTGTTTATTCGTTAATAAGGTAAAAGCAGATAAATGTTTAAAATAGAGTGTGACCCCTCTCGCTGAAAGAAATGGAATATAATCTTTCTCCTTTGGACGAAGTATGAATGAACATTGGAATAGAATTGATAGATGTAAATGAGTAAACACTAAATAAGAATTCCTATAGGTATGTACTTATCATATGTATTTCGTTAAAGTTTAATATAAAATATTGTAGAAACTAAATTTTGTTTAACCTTATGGTCAAACGAGTGTAAGGTAGCTGGTAGAATCATAAATTATGATAAATTAGAGTATGGAAGACAGAGGTTGGAAATATAAGAGCAAGATGACTGTATACATATAAGGAAAGGGATGATGGTAAGATGGCGATTCTGACGAGGTATGTGAAAGAAGAACAACTAGAGTGAAAAATCATGCCGCATTTGGTGGATAGTAAAATGAACGATTTTGTTTTTTTATTTTTAACGTTTTCCACTTTCATATATAAAAATAAACAATATATTTTTAAACAGTGGTGATGGAAGTAATCTTGTAACAAACGAAAAAGCAAAATATTATTTAGGTAGGTCATGCGTACCATTAATCACGTTCTTATCAAGCGTTGGCATTATGCCACGCTTTACATTCCTAAAGCAAGTGAGGTTTTCTTGTGTGAACAAGGCATTCATAATAATAATCGCGTAAAAATATTATATAATATAATTTATATCAAGTAAACTTGCTCGAAATATTACTTGATATAAATTATATCAAGTAATATTTCGAGCAAGTTATCCGAAATATCATAAAAAAGAACCGAAACTGGCATTACAAATGCAATTGACGATCATTTTTCGTTCGTCACGTGACTATTTGAAAGAAGCTCAGCGATAGTGAAGAATTTTAAACGATCTAACTTCCGATGAAGTGTAATGAATCTCGATGTAATCGAATTATTTCAGCTAAAACGTAATAACGATGATTATTAATTTATTCATGATTTGGCCTAATTAAATCTATATGTAGGTTATTAGATGCTTTAAGAAACTCTACATGGAGCTTTAAAGTTAGGGGTGTCTCTCAAAGATTTTAATTTGGAATCTATGGAGACCGGAGACTAAATCACGCCTTCGAGTGTCCGAGCGACGCTGACTGAAGACTAAATCATGCCGTCAAAGTTTCTGAGCGACTCTTTATTTATGTCGTGGTCCAATCTTAAAATCGGGCGGATTGTAATCTATCTAAGCATTTCTTGATATGCTGCCATTTCATGATTTGGCCGGTGATTTATCTGCCATAGCACTTTGTCCTTAATTTATACTCTTAACCCACTATATCACTAGATAGGTGTTTTCGTATTTTCAATATATTAACAGAAGTCAAAGTTATAAGTTTTCGGCCAAATCACGAAAAAAATGGCAACGTATCATAAAATGCCCAGGCAGATTAGGATCTGCCCAATTCCAGCGATCGGACTACGACATATATATAATAAGCTCCGGTACAACCACACGGAGCTGCTCTTTGGGCTGAATACCTTGCCCTTTCCTTCCTCGACCAAAACATTAAGCTTAATAAAAAGACTAAACGTATAGGAATATCCTTAGCACAAATTATTTTATAAATTGTTTCAGTACGTTCCTATAGAAAATGTAACCAAAATACTCATACTCATCACTGACATAATTGAAAATAATCAATTCACGCGTGCGATTAAAAGCTTATTATAATTTTTTTATCTTTATAAAGATAAAAAAGAACTTAGTATTAATGAAGTCGCGATGTAATTTAACACGGAATAAACCCTCAAACTAAGAAATTGACTTGTATCGTATGAAGATTTTAAATATATAAATTGCACAAAGATAAGCAGCTAGACTTGAAACTATTATCTGTAGGCTATATACTAAATATTTGTTCTGTACAGGAATCGAACCCACGGCGTTTGGCGAAGTTTTGAGCAACAGTAACTCATGACACTGTTACTCGACTGCATTGCGCTAAGTCTGCACTGTAATACCAAAACGTGTACTTTTCCTCAACGCCGATTGCTCTGCATGATTAAGCCTAATGTCAATAACTGAATGAACTATTTTTTTTTAATAAGGGTGACTAGCGAGCACACAGTCCACCTGATGGTAAGCGGATGCTGTGGCCCATAGACGTGCACGGACATATCACATCACATCCTCAATTAAAAATCAAATGCAGATGCGCTATCACTTTTGAGGACTAAAATGGAATGCCTCGTAACCAGTAAAAAGAGGATTATTCTGCAGTTTCACGCTCGTAATCTGTGAGAACGTAGTCCTACCCCGGTTGAACCGATATATTAGTGCTGCTGCTATCATATAGCTGCAGCGTGGTTCTTCCACGTCGATAAATTCTGAAGCACGCCTCTTCGCAGTAATTACTTTAAAACCGCGATTATGTACAACACTACATCGTTTAGACGAATTTCAAACACTGTATAATATTTCTAGCACTTAGGTTTACATATTATGTATATGATATTTACGCAAACACTACACATTGAATAAAACTACTTTTATTTAATTTTAAAAGATAAGGCGACTGGGTACCATCAACTACTTGGAATCCTGTAATTAATAATAATAAATTCAAAACCAAGCATACAGCTGTACTTGTACGTGGTAGAGCCATGCTGCAGCTTTATTTGTAGTATAGTTGTAACACGAATGGGTCGGTTCAACCGGGGAAGGACCACGCTCTCACAGAATACCAGCGTAAAATAGCAGCTTAACGCTGCTGTGTTTCGTATGGTGAGTGTAGAGAACCGGAAACCCATTTTACTGGAAAGGAGGCATTCCATCTTAGTCCTAACGGGTCACAACGCATCTACATTTTGATTCGCAATCGAGGATAGACTATGGGCCACAGCAACCACTTACCATCAGGTGGACTGTGAGCTCGTTTGTCACCCTTATCCTATAATACAACTGCAAGTCTTCAAGATACAGTAACCTTATTCTACGTATATCGGACAAAAATTAGTAATTAAAAGCTTAAGGTGCTCTAGTTCAACTATGACATCGGAACTTAAAATACCTCATTTCTTCCCTTGATCATGGGTACTGTAAAGTACTTGAAACTTCGGAAGTTGAAAATAAATTAAATAAAACGCGGTAAAATCCATAAAAGTAGTTTTATTCGCCCTGTAAAATTTTAAAGAAAGCAAGCACAACGCGTAACAAAAGCAACCTGGAATAACAGAATCAATAAGTTGTTAGGACTCCTTTTCTGTCTTACTTACTTACTTATTTCTGCTGTAAAGCATTAGTACGCCTGGTACTATCCCGGTTTGAAGTTTAGGGAGCAAGTAATTATACGTAATTGAAAACATTTCATTTTGGTCGTCAGAGATGACAACGCATGAGTAGCGTTCTTTGTTTGGAGTTGGGTGCCATCTCCATAAGCTGCAATAGCCACTCACAATCAGATGAACTGTTAGCTCGTTTGTCACCCGAATTTTGTAAATAATATCTACACCTTCAACATGCGTTAAATTTTAAAACTTTTACATTTTAAATGAACCTTGATTACATTTTCATTGGGGAATAGCAAAGGTTGAATATGATTAACTTTTATATTGTCATTTCAAATTAAAAAAATAATATAAAAGAAATCTCCAATTTGTTATTCCGTGCACGCAATTAAGCGATTTCAAAGTCATTTGTGTCGATAGGCAGTACATAAATCGGCTTATAAGCTTTCAGTAAAATCATTTTATATCAAACCGTCCTACTGTTAAAGCATTTAAACAATGAAACTTATGACGTTTTTAATTTAATTTTTTATTATTTTCACAGAGGTTAACATTTTATAAAAAAAACTACCTAAGGATAATTCCACCGCTTACCTTTTATAAAAGCTGTTACTAAATCGATTAGTGACAGCTTCGTCTTACTTTTTTCATTTATTTAACGAGGGAAAACAAACAGCATAGTATGTTTCCACAATTGAGCTACAAAGGTACAAAAGGCGTTATTGTATACGAGTTAATACAATTTGAATGAAGATTATTTGTTTTAATATATTTAAAAGTTAAACGTTTACAATATAATACTTAAAATTTTCTTTTTAACTCAAATCTTTTAAGTGTCATTAAGAAGATTAGAAGCCGCGGAATCTCAGTGGCTAAGCGCTCGCTATAAATATTACAGTACGCATGCAACTCGGTTTCGATCCCCGCCGGCACCAATGAAATTACAAATTGCAATTTTAGTGCTGATTTACCATATACCTGCGGCGAACTAAAATATCGTGAGGAAACCTTCATGTTTTCCTTGCTCTAAAACCCTTTTAGAAATGACAGAAAACTGTATGTAGGACTTATATAGGCTGTAACATTACAACGAATAGGTATTTTGCTTTGCGATAGGAGGGACAGGGCTGAGGAAGAGTCGAAGTACTGGGGCTAAGTGCATGCTTTAAATATCATAGAATTCGTGCTTAGTGGGTAAGTTACCTTCCGCTTACTATAATACCAAGCAACAGCGCACAAACTGTTCTGTTCCGGTCTTATGGGTAACGATGTCTGAACCAAAAATCCTCAAAAGCAATACGCATTGAATTTTATTGCATTATTTAAGACTTTAACTTTGTATTAAAAAATAAAACAAAACAGCGTTTAATACAAGATGGAAGAAGAAAATACCATCATTTATTTGTAAATGACTATAAAACTAATGGGTATAAAAAGATCAAAGGATAATTTAGAAGTTTAAAATACCAGCATAAAATAGCAATTTAATGTGGCCGTCAAAGTCAAAGTAAAGTCAAATTAAAAACTCTTTATTTAATTTAAGCTTCTTTAGAGCTCCTATCAACGTTAGAATCTACACCGGTTTGCAAAAGCAAGACCTCAGAGAAGAACGGGCTCGAAACTTTTTCTTTAAGTCATGTTACAATTTTATTTACAATGATGACTTGTGATCTAGTAATGTGCGTGATTTCTTTTTAAGCATCAAGGAGCATTTATCGATCTCACAAAAGTAATTTTAGCTAATCCAACTTTAGCGTATCACCGTGACCCGTTCTACAGGAAACAGTCCGTTTTATATAAAATCAATTTATATTTATCTGTACGTACATGATGTTCTCAAAATAAACAATAATGGAAGTGTCAAAATATAAGTCTCCTTGAAAAGGTCGCGTATTAACTCATGAGACCCCAAGTTATAGATTAGCCTTATTGCTTGCTTTTTAAAATTGTTTCCAATCCAGCCGCAGATTATTAAATACCTTATGATTTTTATTGAACAGACAGTTAAATACCGTATGATATGATATTGACATTTTGTGGAAGTAAGCAAAACTGATTTAGCTGTTGATTCATTAGTCAGCTTCCTAATCCTCCTAATAGCAAAGATTATAGTACTTATTTTTGGAGCTAGTTTATTTATATATTTACTCTCTACTGGAGTATGGAATCAATAGAAATTCCGAGAAATACGATCGTAATGCGCCAACATTTGACAAACGAAATTTTTATTTCTTGCGTCGGAAAATAAAGAGATTTATTTTCATTTTAAGGACCACAGCATCCACGTACCACTAGGTGGACTGCGTGCCCGTTTTTCAATCGTATTATATAAAAAAACTTAAAAATACCTTAACATTATAAGAAGTTTTATTTTTGGGGATAAGTATACAACCGCAACAGTCCACAGGTTGGCGGAGAAATTTCCCAGTGTCGAAAGGACTTAGCATTATCGCCATCAGGGCCGTTTTAGATCCTGCAGGGGCCCCAGAACAACTAAAGTTTGTAAACTTTTAGAAAATAAAAAGACAAATTAAAACATTCAAGTATACTTCAATGAATGACTAACGGTTAGCAACAATTCCCTTGGGACTTGGGCTCGTGCCTCATGTACCCTTAGGGTAAAGAAATCGAGTGAGGCTATCATTTGGCTGATGGTTGACCAGTACCTTTGGTTTTTGTTTTGTTTTTGTTTGGTTGGTTGCAGTACCAGATGCCTCGCACCTTTGACTCTACTCCCTGTCGCCAGTCTCAGTATTTTATATCTAGTTTACACTTTAGATAAAGAGCCGTAAAAATGTTGCTATTATTTAAACTACCCCAGCTATCATGGTTCGATCTCCGCCGACATCAAGGAAACTGTTAATTGTAATTTTAAATGTTACTTTACCACGTGTTTTGCGGTGAAGGAAAACATATAAAAATATTTATTAAGCCACCACCTACTGGGCAGCACGGCAGAAACAACAGAAATTCCATGCTCAGCAGTGAGACAAACATAGGCTGCAACTTTACTTACACTCAATGGCGTTACCGCAATCAATTGGAGCCCATTATATTTTTTAACTTTCCCGGCAAAATAATCATATGTATTGTGTGATTATTCTGTCGATTATTGTATTATTATTCTGATTACTGTATGATTATTCTATCAAGATAGAAATAACTCAATTTGCCTGCCTACTTCTATCCACCTGCGTTCATAGCGCCTAATACTATAACAGATACTCATGTTCAGCTGTGAACATGTTACACTGTAATAAGAAGATTAGGATAAACTTAATAAGCCCGTAGACATGATATTTCTGGTCATATATTGTGCTTACATCCTGTTATCTATACATATAGATAAAATTAAAGTGTCTGTCTTTTATTAAGCTTTTATTAACCAGGTCTTCCGTTTTAGTATTCAGGGATGAAAACGCATCTGCATTGTGATTCTTAATTCAAGATAAATTTAGATGCCTATAAGCCACAGCATACGTATTCTTGTGGTCTGTGTATTTGTTTATCAACTTTATTCTATTAAAAAAACTTTACTCTAAATAAGAATCAATAGCTCTTACCCAGGCGTAGCCCGGGCGCGCCGCAAGTATTTAATTAAGAATTAAAATACAGATGCATTGTCACCCCTGACTACTAAGATAGAACGCCTCGATAAGAGTAAAAGGTGTCTCCGTATATCGTCAATCACTACACGAAACACTGCATTAATTAAGAAGCGCGAACCTTTCCCGGCCGTGCCGACCTATTCATGTTGCCAATCTATTATACTACAGCGTGGCTCTTCTAAGTAAAAGTATATGCATTTATTGGAGGGTTAATAATGTAAGTCTAACGCAAGAAGATGAAAAATCGTATGCTGTTTCAGAGACACGAGAAGGCCACATATCACATCACATCTCGCCAACATCTTTTTCAATTCCCTTGTTGGATATCTGGCCTTTCCAGAAAATGCATGCTACCTATTAACACCAGATAGCATGCATGCTAATTGGCTTGCATTTGAGATCTATGCATTGGTAATGATTCTCAATGATAAATTCGGGAATAAAACACAATAATCACCTTTATTGCTTTATTGCCAATGATAACACAACAAACTTTTTTATAAGTCCAGTGACTAATGCTAGCCTTCACAATAGTTCATCCATTTGCATTTATTGTGTCACTCCATGTTTTAACAGTTCATCACTTTTTAATTATACACACTTACGTTTTGAAATAACTTTGATTGAGATCGATTTACATAGACAAATCTTACTGATTCAACCCACAAAATGTATACCGTTGTAGGTCAAATATTTGACCGAAATATTCTATTACAGTTCACAGAAACACAAACACATCAAGTCTATACGCTTTGCGGCGATATCGCTAAGTAATTTTGCTGAGATGAAGATATATATTTTATATTATTCTAGCTGTTCTTTAGACTATTCAAAGTAACCACCATCAATGCGCGTTCTTTAAAATCACATGCCTAAAATAAGTAGCTAAAGTAAGGTTGCAATATATTATGTTCCACTTTTATAATATATCTATATTCTATATATTTATAATATATCTTTAGTGCATCCTTAACATTGAGTACACATGATAAACTATTAAAACAAAACTAAGATTACAAGTATGTACTTGGACAAATAATTATATATTTGGCACAGTCCGCAACGCTGCTCTAGTGTGTATTGTCAAATTAAGATGTATTTGAATTTTTTTATTCCTCAAACATATAGATTTTCTCACAATGTTTTCCTTCACCACTGAATATTATGTGGAAAGACGCACTTAAAATTGCAATTTTATCTGGTATTGAAACCGCGTTGTGCGAGAAGAGTAGTATAAAATTTACGGCGAGCACTTAGCCCCTAAGCTATCAAAATATTTTACAAAAGGTGACATCCCGATTTAGTTACCGTTATAGCCTATCAACGTCCACTGCTGAACATAGGCCTCCCCTATAGCCTCCCCGAATGGGTTCCCGCCTTGTCGTGGCGAGGGGGTGGGGCTTAGTTGCCGTGGCTTGGTCACCCGCAGTGAACAAAGAGGAAACCACATGGCTGGCACGAGGTGAAGGGCCGGCCCGCGGTGGCCACTCCGAGTGGGCTTGGCGAGCCCACTTCGGATGTGGGTTGGTGAGCTGTGGCGAGAGGGATGTCCTCTCTCCCTACCGCTGCAGTCGAGGTGGAATCGCGGAGTAGGAGACTCTGACGGAGCCGCATCGTTGATGCGGTGATGGTGGGGCTGCAGAGGCAGAGGAGTTTCGGTATTGCGAGGCGCCGCTCTCCCTACCCTCCGCAGTCGAATCTTGGTTGGCGGCGAAGCCATAGACCAATCCACCGCCGCTGGGGTGCTAGTGCTTGAGTGCTGTTTTCCTGACCCCATGGCCTCGCGCATCGGATACGGGGCATCCGTTGACAGGTGAAGTTGGAGGCCGCGGAGGAAGACGCGCCATGTGTTCTGGTGCGCCTTACCTGAAAATTAAATTGGGGAGAAGTTCTCCCCCGAGGAGGCGCTACCATGGGGCGGACCACGCTGGTGGGACCGCAGATGTGTGCGAAAGCGTCCCCGTGGCCCTCCCAATATGCGACAAAGGTGGAATACCATAGGGTTTTAGTCAATGCGAGTCTGACATAACCGTCGTTGCCCCCGCAAGGCGTATATGCGTAGGCATTTCCCCAAGTAAAACAAAAAAAAGACCTCCCATATAGATTGCCTTATCGACTGGATATTTATACGTAACGGATTTGAAGAATTGAAGAGCCGTGTGCGTGCTAAGTTGAACATCCGCTCTCACACTTTCACCATTTTTAACAATTAACGCTATCCTGTTGCATTTCCTACAGAATTGGCCTTATCCTGTTGTAGTTTCCGACATCAGAAGTGGGATAAAGTCCCTGTTATCGCCCACATATAATCTTCGAATAGTGTGCGGGTTGTTACGTTTGTGAAAGACTATGATGCGCTTCGCGTTGATACCTTTGTTTTTATGTTATATGTCGTCATGAAATTTGCTCTCCTATTACGACATTGACGTATCATTGAAGTATAGAGCAAAAGTTTAAAGTGAAATGTTTTAAGCCAAAAGTTTTTTTTTGTTTGAATTATAATATAGGTACCCTCAAGTGCAAGTACTTTTATAATTTCTTAATGTACCCAAATATGTTAACAAATGTTGAAAGAAATATTGAATGTTTTGCATTCAGTGGAAATTTAAAATGCTCGAGTTATGTTATAATTTGATAGTTCATGCTAAATATGATTTACTTGGGGTACATTTTAAAGTACGAAATGTTAAGCGATGTACCAAAAAAATTTTTACTTTATTGTGCTATGAAGTGAAAGAATAAATAGCCTTTTTGTATTCTAATATGCTAATAAGTGTTACAGTTTACTTTGAATATTATGTAGTTGACAAAATTGGGGTTTGATGTCGAGAAGTTAGTAGAAGTCGCTACAACAATGATCGAGTCGCGAGAGATCGCTACAAAACTGATAGACCGTATGCTGTTTACTGTCAACCGCACGAGGACGTGCGTTAGTCAGAGATGGCCGTGTCTGCGAGTCTAGAAAGTACAGAGAGGTTGCATCACTCTAGTGGAGTAATTCTTCTAGTGCAGGGAAAGGAAGATGGTGTTGCTGGGAGGCTGATCTGTGTTACACTGGGATGTGTAGTGTTGCTGTTGGTTTGCATACTTTGGTGTTATCATGTCACTACGTCCCTCACGTTACACTACTGCGTGATTGTGACAGGGACATGTTTGCGGTACGGTCGGACTGTAATTGCTCTATAATGATTTGAAAAAAAAATGAGTAGGAAAAAAAAGAGTAAGAAAAAAAATGTTCTTACTATCATTGCAGGCTTAGTGGTTCCAATGATATGGCTATAGGAATAGTGATTCGGACTAGCATAAACAGTACTTGAAAAAAAGGGAAAGTAGAAAAAAGAATAATTCTATTTAAAAAAAGGGAGAAATGATTGCAGGGCTTGTGCCGATCCAATGATATGACTACAGACTAATCATTTCGATCTAGGCTAAAGATGATTATAGTTTTGTAGGGCTTACTGCCGGACCAAAACTGATTGTCGCACAAGTCTGAAGGGTCAATATAGACCCGACCAGACGCTGTTTTGTCAGGATAATCGAACGATGTTTTTCTGTCTACAGATAACTAAGATTGTGATGGAGCGTGTACGAGGAATTAAATGGAAAGCTTTATTCACACTTCTTATGAAGGATGTTATTGTCTATATATATATATTGTCACATGAAAAGGCTTTTAGAATAGAATAGAATCACTTTTATTCAATATAGTACTACTACCACTGGTTCGGATAAAATTCTTTTAATTTTCTTTTAAGTAAGGTTAATTTACAATAGATTACTTAATACAAACTATAAATTGTACCGAGACTAATTTTGTTGTTCAGAATAATAATTAATTCGTTTGCACGAATTAATTATCCAACGAGTCAAGGATAAGCTAGTAACGGAATACGACAAGCGCACCGTTCCACGCCAGAGCCAAGACTGCCTTCACGGCAGCCGCTCCGTCCGTTTTACGGTGGCTCTACACGTTGGCCAACACAGTGGCGAATGTGTTGGCCAATACCGATGGCCATCGTGTAGAGCGGGTGTTTGTGCTTACGTTGGTATGTATTGGAATGATGGCCCACAAGTTGGCGCGAGATCCGTGTGGTGTCGGTTTTTTACAAGAGATCAAAGGGTTGTGGCAGATTATTGGCCGCCGCATCCACAGTTTGGGCGCACGTTTAGCTTGCTACGAGCTCTCAGAGTGATCGCACGCACCTGGTTTAAATTTTGTATTTACGCGTCGTAACTAGTGTCTACAAAATGGCAGTAACAATGACCAATAAGGAAAATTTTCGCTTTATAGAGTCTACACTCACCATACAAAACACAGCAGTCTTAAGCTCCTATTTTACGCTGCTATTCTGTGAGAGCGTGGTCCTTCCCCGGTCGAGCCGACCCATTCGTGCTACAACTATACTACTAATATAGCTTCAGCATGGCTATTATTCAACTTCAATGAATGTATTATGTATTATCATTCCTAATCTATACAAATAAATAAAATTGGAGTGTCTGTTTGCACATCCACCACCTTCTTTTTTTCCCATTTCTTTTTAATCCTTTTCATGTATACATTCACGTAGTAGCGGTATGCTGTGAATAAATAAACAGCAGCAGCTGTTAGCGCCTCAAAATCATGAATAAATTCGTCTGCACATTGGCCTGAACCGAAGCAAACTGAACGACCTTCCAACGTGTGGACGCGATCACAAATTCTTGGCCAATATCTTTGCCTACACATTCGCCAGTATGTTGGCCAACGTGACGAGCCGCCTTTATACAAGCAAATCAAGTAGCTAGGCACGGGCGTCACCGCAGGTGCAATGGCGCAGTTGTTGTTTACAAGAATTCCATCTAGTAACAAATAATTTTTTTCGATTTAAGGTTGGAAATCCGTTACTAATACGCTGTTATCGGTAACATTTAAATTCGAATTGGTATCCATCCATATTTAGGAGTAGCTATCGAGCTTACTAAATACACGCCTTCTTTTATCTCTTTACATGAAACCACACAGTCCTCTGTAAGTCTGTATAAAGTTTTTGGATTCAGACCTAGCAGGAATATTGAAACCAACGTTACATGTGTTTACAATTGGCAAAACAATAGGTACCTGAGTGATATATATCGTTAAAATATTTTTGTAAAAATCTAATTGAGCTTTGTATTTATTTAAAAAATCACGGCCTAAGATTCCACTTGCCTTAATTGGTAAGTTATTAAAAACATAAAACTTTTGAGTAATTTTTTGACCACCTACAATCAAAGGTAAATACACGTATCCTATTGCTTGGACTGTGCCCCCTAATCCATTTGTGGCTTCTTTATAGACTGAAATATAATATTCAAGTACATGTCTGTAATTATATGCCAATAATGACGTACCCGAATCTACTAGAAAATATTGTTATTTTCCATGAGGTATTGAAGAATACAAAGATATATAACAGTTACTGTTACTTGGCTAGTAACAGTAACTGTTTAGGAGTTTGGGATTAACGCTCATCAGATTGAGATCCATGCTCGACTCAATTAAGGAAACACCGGTCTTATGCATGACATTACATTACTTAGCGGTCAGCCACCGCAGAGTCTACACCCGAAGATGCCCGTGTAGAGGCGAAACACGTGTCGTATTATCGTCGGTGTGTCTTTTCTAGTAGTGTAGTGGTGGTGGGAGTAATGTTGCTGGAATTAGTAACGGGGATAGTGCACGCAATTGAGGGAGGGCGGGAGGTGCTCTTCAAACTAGGTAAGACAAATCATTTTATTTTATTGTGCTGATATTGGAAAAATAATTTTTTCCAACTTTAATATAAAATATATTATTTAATATATGATTATATGAAGATTATATTAGGTATTTATTTGACCTTGATCTTTTTTTTTAATTTTACGCACCAATACTTATTAATTTTACTTTACACATATTCACTTTTAAGACATAAACACTCGTAGTAATTTAGTTACCAGCATTTTAAATATCGTGACTTTTCAAGATATTTTTGGATTTTCCCCGGGCTCAGTCTGCATTTGGCGGCGAAAAAGCGATCTTCTTATGGTTGTCCGATTAATTTCCTTGTTTATTCATTTGACATGGCAGTTTCTGTATTCTTTATACAATAAAGGTATATAACGCCAAGCAATTCCACAAACAGGATGACAGCTTATATTACGAGTATATCAGTTGTGGACATATGAAAACGAATTTTCTCGGTAGTAGATTTACTGTCTCCAGCGGCCGCGTTTTGCACAATTACAGTCTCCTCTTTAGAGTTTTGACTTCCCATTTTTTAAGTCGGTTTATAATACACACGTATTACCCGTACTTAAGAATTCAATTGCACTCTCTCCATTGTTACAAATTCTTCGAACTATCTAGAAAAGCAAAGTACATAGATGGTATAGTCTCAAATTCGCGTCGCGACAGGCGCCGTCTCAAATTCGCGGCGCAACAGGCTTTGTCCTGTCACGGTCACCATGTACGGTTTGGTGTGAGGTAAATGAAACGATCGAATGCCCGAATAATAATGAATAATATATTACATAACAATTACAATTAGTTTAATATAGAGTAATACAATATAGAGTATTAACATGTTAGTAATATAGTATGTACATAGAGTAGTATTATTTAAAAATACATCACACGAATAAAAATTGTAACTTTACTTTTACTGGTTCTAAAACCGATAAAGTTAGTTACGATGCTACTGTATCTTGTTATCACACCACAACGTACCACGTGGCACTGCCACAGCACGGGTCATCCTCACCTCTTGGAGCTAAAGTGCCGCACTGCAACTATCCAAATCGCAGTGTGGCTTCGCTTATAGGCGTACACTACATTATACAAACCAATAAAACATAATTGCAAGTTTGGCGTTGTAGGCGGCGGACCCAATTTCGATACTTGACAAAAGTAATATTCATCCTAAAAACCCATCCTAAAACACAACTGGGAACTTATTTTGATGTATAGATTAGTGCAGTAAGTAAGATATTAGCTTTAACTTGTTGTTTAAATAATATGCTCTATTTATACTATCCTAAGTTTCACTTGAATTCAAACATTAAGCTGTAAGAAAGTCTCACGTATTATTTATTGGTCAGTGAATTCAAATAAAACATTATTGATACATTTTATACAGATATTCTCTCGCCTTAGAATTTTGCCATGATGATGATTTTTCAAGGTCAAATATAAAAGAAAACTCCAAAACGTTTATAATAGTCGACAAGTCTGCATCATTACTCCCTAGAGGACGACCAAGTGTGGATGGAGCTTGTATTGCTTTTGTTTGAAAAACACCTCGAAAAAAATAATAACAGAAATATATATATTATCCATTCTAAATATAAATTCTATGCTCTATAGACTTTAGGCAGGTTTGAATTGCTTAAATACATTTATAATGTGTTAAATATCTAAAATTCAATGTTTGTAACACAGCTATTGCAAATTATGTATTAGTAAATTAAGCATTTATGTAGGTTGTACATTAAAAAAATGTCTTATGTTGTCGGGAACTACTTATTCTAATTGTCTTCCATTTTAATTAAACAATCAATTTCAATTTATTTTTATCAAGACGATTAACCGCACTATTAACCTCATGGATGTTAGACGGGAAATGAAGCTTCAGTCTTCAACAGATTTGACAGCACACAGGCAACTGAACAGACAGATCTCCAAATGCATGCGGCGGGACTTACATAACTTCAATACAGCTTGTATTGAAGAAGCTATCGAGCGGAACTAAGGCTCCAAAGTCTTTGCCAGAGATCTGTCTGCCAGAAAGAGCCATTTGCCAAAGCTGAAGACTGAGTGCGGCAGCATCGTTTCCAGGACACCTGAGATTTTGAGTGACATTGAGAGGTTCTATGGGCAGCTATAGACATCATCATTGGAGCCACACGGAAGTGTGAGTAACGATCCAAGAGCAAGTCTTATCCGACACAATTCGATGATATCCCGGACGTCAGACTGTGCGAGATTAGAATAGCTCTCCAGCACCTTAAAAACGGCAAGGCCCCAGGCGAGGATGGAGTTACAGCGGAGCTTCTGAAAGCGGGTGAAAAATCGGTACTTGAAGTACTTCAGAAGCTCTATAATTCCGTCCTCCATGGTGGCACTACACCGGAGGCGTGGAGCAGAAGTGTGGTGGTCTTGTTCTTCAAGAAAGGCGATAACGCTCTCTTGAAGAACTACAGACCGATTTCCTTTCTGAGCCGCGTCTACGTGTTGTTTTCGAGAGTCATTACGAATCGTCTCGCACGCAGACTTGACGACTTCCAGCCTCCCGAACAAGCCGGTTTCCGAAAAGTCTTTATTACCATAGACCACATACATACCCTTCAGCAAATTGCACAGGGGACTGAAGAGTACAACCTGCCACTTGGCCTTGTATATGTGGACTGTGAGAAAGCCTTTGATTCCGTCGAAATTTGGGCGGTGCTACAGTTCCTTCAGCGGTGCCAAGTTGAGTAAGTTGAGTATAGTATTTGTACAGTAGGGTAACGATGGCTATCCGAGTAAAGAATCAGAGTACGAAATCTATCTAACTGCAGAGAGGTGTAAGATAGGGTGACGTTATATCCCCAAAACTCTTCATCGCTGCATTGGAAGACGTTTTCAAGCTACTGGACAGGAAAGGATACGGTATTAACATCAATGGCGAGTATCACCACCTCCTTCGATGCCGACGATATAGTCCTTATGGCAGAATTGCTGGAGGACCTAAGCACTATGCTCAATGACCTCAATAGTGTCTCCCAACGGATAGGTCTCAAGATGAACATGGACAAAACAAAATCATGTTTAATGTCCATGTCACACCTATGCCGTAGTTGAGTGCACTAAGCTCGAAGTTGTTGACGAGTATGTTTACCTGGGACAAATAGTCAAACTAGGTAAGTCCAACTTCGGCCCAGAGGTCAATCGACGGATTCAACTCGGCTTAGCAGCGTTCGGGAAATTACGACACATCTTCTCGTCATGTATACCTGAAAACCTGAAAACGAGATTGTACAACCAGTGCGTGTTGTGATGACTGAGACGTGATCCTTCACTGCTGGCCGTATGAGGACGCTCAAGGTCGCTCAGCGAGCTATGGAGAGGCTATGCTCGTTTCTCACGTGATAAACGTATAAATCAACTTATAAATATCCGCAGTAGAACCAGAGGACTGACATAGCCATACGGATTGGTAAGCTGAAGGCAATGGGCCGGCCATATATCTCGAAGAACTGACAACCGATGGGGAAGAAAGGTTCCTGATTGGCAGCCTAGTACCGGTAGGTGAAGTGTAGGGCATCCCCACATTAGATGGAGTGACGACTTGGTAAGACATGCAGGAAGTCGATGGATGCAGGTGACTCAGGACCGTGCTTTGTGGCATTCCTTGGGGGAGGCCTATGTTCAGCAGTGGACTTGTGAAGGGCTGTTATGATGATGATGATGATGATGATTCTAGCCGTCTGTTAATCTGTCAAACGATTGATCTATCGAATTGGCAGTAGGAATTAGGTTTTTTTATTAGGAAAATGATTGAGGAGGGTAATTAATTATAATGTTTTGGGTACACGTTTTAATTCATTACCTATGCCATATACCTTTATACCATATACCTTTAATTCAGTACATTGATAATTTAAAACATTGTGGTGATTTATATTTTCCAATAGCTGTTCCCCGCGACTTCGCTCGCGTGTAATTTATTGTTTTAATTTTTTTGGGCGGAACACTAATTCTTTTTCTAAAATAAAAGTAGCCTAACTTACTCCTTATGACATCAGCCATCTGTCCATCAGTCCCGTCAAAATCGGTCCAGCCGTTTCGGAGAGTAGCCAGAACAAACAGACAGACAAAAAAATTGTATTTTTATTACAAGTAATATATATACTTTCATATGTATTTAGTAAAAAGCTGTAATTTGAACATTACAAACAGACACTTCAATTTTATTTATTTGTATAGATTAGGTATAGATGAGATTGATTTTAAGTCATAAACAAAAATAACACAAAGGGGAACCAACTTTAATGTGTTAAAATCAATAAAATAAACAGGTGTGGTACCGCAAGTATGTACCCAAGCACTGAAACCAAAATCAAATGAAAATTAATGACACCTCGGCAGCGCTGTGGCTAAGCGTTTGTTATGCAGCAGGTTCAAACCCACTACGTAGCAAGTGTGTGGGCCTAAGATATGTTTCTGTTCTGGATGTTTGTTCATGTGCAATTTTGTCTGTTAAATGCCTCCATGATACAAAAGAAAATCAACTGTAGTTGGAACGTTTTCAAAAATCTAAACTAAATGCTGAAATATTATGTTTTCTATTCATTCATTATATTATACTATTCATTATTATATATAAAGCATCAGTGCAAATTTTTTATTTTAAATCTACATATGAATAAAATTGCCTTTCTGTAATATTGAAATAAGTGGCTTATTAAGCTCATGCAAATCATGCTAATACCAGAGTGGTTTGAAAGTTTCGAAATCAACGTAGATGCACAATAAAAGCTAGTGAATCTAGTTGCATCTTTGACAGTTACGCACCTAAATTTCAGTCATTTCGGACGCGTAGTTGTTATTTGAAAGTCGTTTGAGTGAGTCGATGATGAGTGTTTTTGGAAAAAATTGAATGAGTTGTCATTATTTTTTTTTGAAAGGCAATACGCCACGCAAATCATAGACGAGTTGGACTCTGTGTGGGGACTCTGCACCATCATTTACCATAGTGAAATTTTGGGCAGCTGAAACGTTCGGGACGTCCGAAAACTGCAACTACTGACGATAACATCTTTAAAGTTCACCATATGGTCCTAGACGACCGCCAAATTAAAGTGAGAGAGATAGCAGACTATGAAAATGTCCAAAGAATGTTTGTCACATATTAAATCAAGATTTAGTAAAAGCTGTTCGAGTTGGGTACAGCGTTTGTTCACGTAAGACCAAAACGTGTTCGAATGAACATTTCCAACGCTCTGTTGGCGTAGTTTAGCGCAATAGATCCGAGTTTTGTGCCGATTAATTACTGCAGATGAAACTTGGATACCATTATACACTGAAACAAAATACAGTCAAAACAGTTGACGGGGAACCGGCTCCATCAACAGTCACCATCACTTTTAGCTAGCCTAGTATCTTAATCGATGACAAACTGAAGACAGGAAAACGGCCACATTTGCAGAAAAGAAAATCCTGTTTCACCATGACAACGCGTAGTCTCACATCTCAGTGGTTGCCATGTTGAAAATCCACGAATTACGGTTTAAACTGCTTGACCATCCGCCTCACTCACCAGATCTAGCCTCAAGCAACTTCTTTTAGTTCCCTCATCTAAAAATTGTGCTCGGAGGACAGAGATTTTCGTCAAATGAGGAGGGAATCACCTTCGTGAACAATTATTTTGCAGAGAAAAATGCTGAGTACTATTTGGACGGGTTAGAGAGATGGGAGCATCGCTGGGAAAAGTGTGTAGGGTTACAAGAAGACTGTAGAAAAATAAAAATACATTTTAAGAAAAAATATCTTGTATCTTTGTTAGGTCGGAAACTTTTCAGACCACCCACGTAAGACATAAACTACAATTTTTTTTTAAATGTTGTCTATCTGTTTATCCGAACTAATCTTCGGAATGGCTTAACCGATTATAATAAAACTTTACGAACGGGTAGAGAGCAATGCTAGAAAAAACGTGGGTTATATTTTATTAGAAAAACTTGAAGACGAGAAACTTTCATTTTGCAAAAACGAAAAATTGGTACAATAAATGTTCTTTTTTAAATCTAATTAACACCACATTTATAGATCCTATCTAGGAGAAGCCGGGGTGGGTTGCTAGCTCACCGTTGTTTGTAGTAGATAAAATGACTATAAATTAGTCACTAATGAATTTGAAACCTTCAGCTTGCGCTCAAAGTTCTCTTCCTATTTTCAAAGTTTATTTCAATGTTTGGGTTGATATTATAAGTTTGTTAATTGGCACTTGTTGAGTAACGTAAGTTTGTTCGAAATAATGTTTCACTATTGCATTATAATCTTGTTGATTTTACCCATTTTGAAACACTGATGTTGCGAGTTCGTAAAAGAGAAGGATGCCACATGTGTCTTAAAACATTCGACTCCTTATAACTTAAGCCCAAACAAGTTTTGGAGTAATAAAATCTATCTAACTAATTAAAATTTTACATATTTAAGGGAACAATACAACATTTGACAAGAACTGCCTGATGAAAAGTAATAGAATTTAGGATTGTATACTCATTGTTGTATACTATTTAAGTACTATGGAACTGAATATGAAAAACAGTATGCATACTTAATGTAGATAAACCAAAACCCAGTATAATAAAATTATACAAAGTATATCCATTCCAAGCAATCGCAACCAAAACCTACCACTTACCTACTTAAAACAGCTCGCATCGACCTTAGAACTAAAGAAGAAATAATCTTCGAATTATTTAATAGCTTATGATTTCTGAACTTTAATTATTATTCTTTATATTTATATGACAAATGTATAATGATCAAAACTTTCTTAATGTTTTTTCTGTCTTATCCTGACTAATATTAAAAATGCGAAAGTAAGTTTGTTTGTATGTTTGTTTGTTTGTTACGCTTTCACGTCTAAACCGCTGAATCGATTATGATGAATTTTAATATAGAGATAGATGGGACCCTAGAGACGGTTATAGGCTATTTTTCTCGCTAAAAACTCATAGAGGTGGGGGTGAATGGAGGGTTAAACTTTGTATGAAATGTTTTATTGCGTCGTCCGATTTGCTTTAATCTTTGCAGAAATGTGTTTAATGACAAATTATTAAGATTTGCATATTTATTTTTTCAAACTACTAAAAGGAGGTGAAATAAGGGTAGCAAAGTTTAAATGGAAAAAATCGTATACGAAAATCTATCTTAAAATAATTACATTCAGCTAATTCAGCTCTATTCGTTCATTCCTTAAGGTAATTGACTAAATTGTCGTAACAAGTTTGGTATTATACAATGAAGTCAAATAAAACATAATTTTTACTAAAGTACTTTTTACGTTTAGTACTATAACAATTCGATAGATGGCGCTGAGCAACTCTTACAACGTGGGATTATTCTGTTTTATCAGACTAATAGATATTTGAAGTATATTATATTAATTTTTTGGTATTTTCATTGTATTACTTTTTATTATTGTTTCTTTTTTTTCTTTGGGGGATAGTTGTTTTTTATCATTTTGAGGTTCGTTATCTTACTTCTAATTCTACTTTTTCACTTTCATATTTCCTTCCTTTTTTTTCTTTTTCAGTTTATTTCTTTTCTTTTTGTAATACCTCATAAACGTAGTTCTAATTTATACAGGAGCTCATCGCAAACCAGGGCAGCAAAAATCCTCCTCTATTTATTCCAAATTAAAGAGTTAAGAACAAGCGGAGCGACAAGCTGCTTTGAGAGCGGATGAGACACGTTCTCAAAGACAGGAAAAACTGGATCAAGCCGCCTGCCGGGCTTCTATGAGAGCGGCTGAGACAACGCAAACGCAATTGCGTTTGAAGAAACAAACTGATCGCCAGAGAGCTTTGAGAGCGACTGAAAAGACCCTTCAAACGCAGCTCCGTTTAAAAGAACAAGTTCAGCGGGAGGCAGCGATTAAAAGTTAAAAGTTAAAGTTACAGCCTATTCCCACTGCTGAGCACAGGCCTCCTCATTTTGTTTTAAGGCAAAAGAAATGTCATTTCCTCACCAAACCCTCCTTGGGGATGAGTCTCGCGTCCCAGGCTTTGACCACTCCAACCCTAGGCCTACACGTGTCCCCGGGTGGTGCTAAACGAGTGACAAAACCAAAGTATAGACTGGCCTCGCCGTATGGTAGCGGCGTAAAGCTACCAACCCTTAATTCAAACCATGAACCAGCAATTAAAAGAAATGGCCCTGAGTTCCCGCGCCCCTTTAATGGGGCAGGGTGAAGAATCTCCGGAGGATAACCGCGACGAGGTTCACCACCCGTCACGTTCTGTCCCGGAGGGCGAAGTGGATTGCGGAGGCCTGGCTACGCTGAATGTGTGTGATGAATGATAAGATGGATGAAGTATAATGATGAATGATAGAGGAATAGATGTGTTAGTGTAAATGAGACGAATGGAAAAGGATGCCACTGCACATGGCATGTATACCGCTTACTGGTCTGGGGTAGACGAGACCGAGCGGCATGCCAGGGAGTCGGTGTCATCCTTTCAGAAAGAATGGGTCAAAAGAGTATGAATGTGGTTTGGCGCATGGATACGAAATGAAAGTGGCTTAAAGAAGTTGTTTGTGTTAGGGTGTACGCCCAGATATGTCTAAGCCCACTTATATCCGAGAGCAGTTTTGGGACATGGTAAGGATGTGTTGATGAAATGGGTAAATGAAAATATTATTATGTTAGGAGATTTTAATGAAGGGTTAGTGAAGAAGTCTGGTTATGAAAGGATATTAGGAACGTTTGGCGATGAAAGTATAAATGAGAATGGTGAAGACCTCACCGTATGTGTGGAAAAGAATATTGTGACGAAATTCTTTCGCCATAAGAAGATTCATGTATACATGGGAAAGAGGTGATGATAGAAGTGAGATTTCATAAGTGGATGAAAGAATGAGGAGCGCAGTGGTAGATACAAGGGTTTAAGGGGTCCAACGGGGACGGATCATTACTGGTCTTATGCCGAATTAATGGTCTATACAAGCTGGCGGCATCGGACATCTAGCCTACCACTGCGTTACAGCGTATAAGAATAGAGAGGTTAAGAGAAGGTGTGAAAGAGAAGTTCAAATGTAGACTGAGAGAAAATATAAGTGGTATGGATGAATTGTGTATGAATGATTTAGACTTGGAGACTGTGGGTATAATGAAAGGTTTGGTGATGCAGCCACCAAAGTATGTGGTGTAACTAAGAGAACGAATGAAAGGAAAATACGTTGTGGTGGGATGATGAGGTACGGATGGAAGTTGAAGCAAAGAAGAGAGCATGGCGATTTACTAGCAACCAAAGCTGGTAATTCTAGCGTATGATTGATGAGATTGAAAGAAAAAGGCAGACTTTAGACGTATAAATAAGAGAGTAAAAGAAATTGTTGAAAGGAAAAGCAAGAAAGAACGGATAAGAATGATAGAAGGATATCCGATAACTTCCAGGCAAATATTAAAATGTTCTGGAAACTCGTAAGAACTGCCAGGGAAATTCAATACAGCCTAGAATGAATGCTATACACGAGAATGGCTGTATGCTGAATGATGAAGTCTCTAATTTAAAGAGATGGAAGGAATACTTTGAAAGCATGTTTATGAGTGAAGAGTCGTCTGAATTAAGTGAAATAGAAATCTGGAAAGAAGTGAGAGGTAGAGATAAGTGTAGATGAAATAATGAAAGCAATGAAAAGCATGAAAGCAGGTAAGGCAGCGGATATGATAGAGTATCACTGAAATGCTAAGGGCTGGAGAGGGAGGGTGGTAGCCTGCTGTACACCTTGTTAATATATGTTGGGAACTGAAGGGTACCAAGACTGGTGCAAAGGTAGTCCAGCAGGATAAAAACTACCGTGGCATTAGCTTACAACCATGGGTAAACTGTATGTTAAAGCATTGAAAGAGTTATGGAAGAAACTGATGGAAAAATTTGGGATATGCGCTGGATTTAGAAAGGGAGGTGTACGGACCAAGTATTTTCCATGCGCATGATTGCGGAGAAGTTTGGCCAAAACCAGAGTTTTTTAGTGTTCATGGACTTAAGGCTTATGACAGAGTGGACAGGAATGTGTTATGGCAAACACTGAACTCATTTGGGTTGAGCGCTGGTTTGATACAGGCATTAAGGTCTCTTTATAGGACTCAGTGCTTGTGTCAGGATCAACGGGGTCTACTCGATTGGTTTGGCATCCAAAAGGTGTCAGACAGGGCTGTGTAGCTTCCCGTGGCTGTTTAACCTATTTATGGACAGTTGTTTGCGAACTTTGAAAGTTGAAGAATGGGTTGAGAATGGTGAGTTAACCGTCAAATGCCTTTTGTACGCCGATGATCGTCATATTTGCATCGTCGGCGGCCGAGTTGCAATGATGGTTACTTTACTGAACTGGTCACAAAAGAAAGTAAAAAGTGAACGCGTAAGACGAAAGTGATGGTTTTTGGAAAGAGAAGTAAAACGTTATGTGAAATACGAATAGAAGGGAGTTGATTGAGCAAGTGGATGAGTTTGTATATTTGGATGTTTATTTAGCAGGGATGGTAGTGATAAGGATATAGAACGACGAGTGAACGCAGGAAATAGAGTGAATGGGGCTCACACGCTATTATGAAGAGTCAGAATGTGTCAAAAGGCACGTTTGGCAATTCATAGTGTTAGTCCTCATTTAATGTATGGTAGTGAAAGGTCTAAGAAGAAGCATGAGAGGAATGCCAGAAATGCATTAAGGAGTATGCTAGGGTTGAATCTGAATGACAGGTTGAGAGATAGTGTGATAAGAGAAAAGTGTTTTGCAAGATGACGTTTGACCAGGATTAAAAAGGAATGCTTCGGTGGTTTGGTCATGTAGAAAGAATGAACGAGGAAAGAGTGACAGCAAATTTATGTTGCAGAAGTGAACGGAAGAGTCGAAGGGACGCCTAGACGAAGTTTATCGACCAACGATGATATATTGAAAATGGGCCATTAGGAGTACCTTAACCGACGAGCGTATGCGTAGATATATGGATGTAAAGGAGGCGAGAGAAGTGTGTCAGATCGTGCCAAATGGAAGTCTGTGTCCTGCCCATCTCTGTGTGACAGGCGTGAGTGTTTATGTTTTTTTTTAAACCCTCCCCACCGCGCTGCCCCAATGCATTGGTGAACTTCACATGACTTCGAAATATTTCTTTTTTCTTATTTCTCAGACATGCAGGTTTCCTCGCGATGTTTTCCTTATTTACCACGTGCTCGGAGGCACAATTTGATTGGTGCCGGCGGGGATCAAACCCGGGTTGCTCGCGTACTGTGAAACTTATAGCAAGCGCTGACCATCTGAGCTACCACGGCTCTATATCTATAATTTATAGGCAGCGATTAGAGCAATAGAAAGTCCAGAAGAGTTGCAGGCGAGAACAATCGTTCATACAGAAATGCAAACCGAACGCCGATGAAATTTTATGCGGTTATGAAGTATCGGATTTGAATACGATCCTTAAATTGATAACAAAAATCATACTTTAATTGTTGTGGTTTTATGAATAAAAAATGCCAGTGTTTTTATTCTTTAATATTGCAAAATGAGACCGCAGGGATGTGTAGCTCCAATGCCAAAATTTCTCTTTCTTTACTTGGTGGACCAAAAGAACTTCTGAAAATATATATAAAAGGCAAACCTGACTGACTCATCTATCAACGCACAGCCGAAACTACAGAACGAATTTTGCTGAAATTTGGCATGCAGACAGTTGTAATGACGTAGGCATCCGCTAAGAAAGGATTTTGAAAATTCGCAGAAAAGTTAAAAGCCTATGGAAGTCCGTCATTTTAGAGCTAAAGACTAAAACTTTCTTTTAGGTTAACGATTAGAAATAAATAATTACGTGTCCTAGGGTTTTGAAAATTCAACCCTGAGGGGTAAGAGTTTGAAAAGTATGGAGAAACAAGATTAGTTAAACTATTTTATTCGAAACCACAGGAGCACTCCTATCAATAAATGAGAATAAGTGTTTCAGACTCTTTCAGAATTCAATGCCCAAAAGGTGGAAAAGTGACAATTCTGAAAATCAACATGGGTATCGTTTTTATGGTTTATCGGGTCGCTGATTACGAAAACAACAACTATTTCAAAACCAAATGTAGCAGACGGAAATACTACCATCATCCCCTGTGGGTGTGATGTGGTTGAAATGTCAATATGGGTGTCTTTTATGGTTTTGGGACGTTAATTACAAAATGGCATTGATTATGCTTTGAAACCAACATGGACGGAAGGATGTGTATGCAAAAAATCATCATGGGTTGGGGACTTGGGTGTCTTTAAGGTTTTTGTCGTATATAACGTAAATGATATTGATAAATATTTTAAACTTAATTTAATTTATTACAGAATAGAATACACTTTATTGAATAAAAACATATAGCAATAATAGGAAGAAGATTTGTACAAAAATGCAAAATTACACCTGAAAAAAAAATACTAATTTAAAAATTAAAACAATGAAAATAAACAACCAACACAATAATATTATCTTACAAATTAATAAAATGGCAAACCAAAAGAAATACTTAGGTAACTACCTATTTTGTATTGATCTACAAGTTCCAATCCCTACCAATAGATGGCGTTGATATCGTTTTAGAACGCGGTAACGTTGTGTTTTTTCGAACTAATATAGAGTGAATGGTGAATGAGCGCTTCAACCTGTACCACATACGGTACCTATTCACTGTTAACGGATATTTGACTTGACTTCGACTTTGTTTGCTTGCTTACGATTTAAGATTTGCTTCGTGTTTCAGATTAGTTGCTTGATTTTGTCTTTGTTACAACCACTGTTCAAAATTGGAATTTGATCGATCACGTTTGAAGTATATCGAAACGGAGTCCGGAACAGATATCTGTCCAGTAAGGCGATTACGATTTAGCCATGATTTATCTAAAGGACATTTTGACGCCTATGTGCCTATTGTTGTGAAGAAAATTAACAGAGTCGCATGGTACCTGTCGAAGAGCGTGATCCTTTTTCAGAACTTGACCATGTTAAATCTTTTGTAAACAGTGAAATATCATATCCAACCAGCGGAACAGATCAATCTGTATCGTCGACATTAAATATGAAAAAAAAGAATAATAAACGAAGGTCGAGATTTACTAATTACACAAGAAAAAGTCAATTAAAAAGTGCACAAGAAAGATATAGGCAGAAGAAGCCAGATTCAAATCGTAAAGCTGTGTCCGCTTATCAGAAAAAAAATCCCGATGTACACAGGCAAGCTATTGCAAATTACCAAACTGCGAATCCACAAGTGCATAGAGCAATTCAGTCACGGTATGAGGAAAACAATACACTGCGTTTATAGAAAAAGAAGTTCCATTCCGCTATGTAGTATGACCCTGATATTGCTTATAGAACTGACAGCAGTGTACCCTTGGGTTCTATGACATACAAGTATCAGTGGTGCAATGCGCTGAAATGGAAGAATGAGACACCTGGTATGTGTTGCAGCCCTGGAAAAGTGCAAATTGATTGGTTGAAACAACTGCCTGGACCACTCTTTAGTTTGATTAATGATCTACACCCAGTTCATGACGATTTTATGGGAAATATTCGTAAATATAATGCCTGTTTCCAGATGACTTCCTTTTTTGGTAAACAGGCAAAAGCAGATAGTTTATCACCGACTTTTAAAGTACAAGGCCAGGTCTACCATTTAATTGGAAGTATATTACCAGAAGCCGAACATGACGTTTAGTACCTTCAAATATATTTTGCAGGTGAATATGATCGAGAAGCAAAGATTCGATGTTCTAAATTTCTATAAAGCCAAATTTAATCAAACAATTGCAGAATATGCAGCATCAAGAACCAGTATATAAAGATCTGAAAAGTGCCATTGGTAATGCCCTCCTTCAGAGTCATACAAAGTTGTCACATGCTGATAAAAACTACCAGAAGAACATATAGAGGTAGGTATGATGCACCAACTACAATGAAGTGGCTTTAGTGTTATTGGATCAACAATTTGATCGAAGGGACATCATCCTCGAGAGCCGAAGTAATTCACTTCAGCGTATTAGTGAAATACATCGATTATATGATGCGCTACAGTATACATTGATGTTTTGCTGGGGGGATGATGGGTATTCAATCAACATACCACAACGCGATCCCACAATTAAGTTGCCGCTTAATAAAACTGTCTCTTTTGCAAGTTTCTATTCGTACAGAATAATGATTAAAGAAGGAGAAAATAACTATTTAGTCACTTATAGTACCCTTTTAAGTCAATATGTGGTGGATGAATACGCCAAAATAGAAACAGAGAGATTAAGTTATATCAAAAATAATCAAGCCAAATTACGTGCTAATAGTTACATCCATTTGAAAGATGCTATTGGATGACAAGACGCAGCAGCCAATCAACTAAGACAAATGATTGTCCTTCCATCATCTTTTACGGGGTGACCTAGGTATATGCACGAAAGAACACAGGACGCTATGACCTATGTTAGGAATTACGGCCGGCCTGATTTTATTATCACTTTCACATGCAATCCTCGCTGGGACGAGATAAAAGAGCAATTGCTTCAAGGACAACAATCTCATAATAGACACGATATAATTTCTAGGGAGTTTCGACTAAAGGTGAAAAAGATCATGAACTTATTGATAAAAGGCAAAATATTTGGTGAAGTGCGATAGCATGTATTACTTATATGTACTCATATGTACTCAACGGAATGTAGGGAGGTCTTCCACATATTTATATTTTTATGAAAGCTTCAAACGTATTAATCGGATCAAATCGACAATATATTTGTACTGAAATACGGATCCCAAACGTGACCCAGAGCTTCAGAAATCGTTAAATATAATATGATACATGGTCCATGTGGAACTTTAAATCTGAAAGCCACCATGTGAAAGATAACATATGCAGTAAACAAAATACCCAGGGCTCTATGAAACTCAAACTGGTGAAGACAGTTTATCCGCAGTACAAGTGACTTTTACTAGATCGGTGGGTTCTCTGTTGATATCAAGAGGCTCACATATAATCATGGTAGCCCCTTATAATCCAATTTTTAAAAACATTGAACGCTCACTTAAATGTGGAATATTGTCATTCGGTGAAATCAATAAAATACGTCTGCAAATACAAGAGGTTCAGACCAGGAATCGTTTGCTTTAGAGATTCAGAAGGATGAAGTTAAAACCTACACAAGTGGAAGATATATAAGCTTATCAGAGGCAGTATGGCGAATCCTTGAATTTCCCATTCATGAGCGTTTCCCTCCCGTAGTCCACCTCGCTGTTCATTTGGAAAATGGGCAAAGGGTTTATTTTAATAGCAATATCTGAGTGAAAGAGTGAATAGTCCTCCAACAACCACACTCCCATCCTTTTTCGATTTGTGTAAAGTGGATAACTTTCAAAAACATTGCACTACTTAGAAGTACCTGCATACTACGTTTGGAATAAAAGAATGTTCCAAAGGACAAAGAGAGGAGCAAGTTGAAGGCTGGCCAGGCGTCAAAAAAGAGCACGTACTGGGCAGCGTTTATACTGTGCAATAGAGAATGCTATCACCTTCGCATGCTTCTTCATGAGATCAGGGGAGCAATTCCGTTTGAAGCTTTAAAAACTATATAACTATATTCCACGTTCCAATCAGCGTGAAAAGCTCTCGGCTTGCTTGAAGATGATCAGCATTTGTTCGCAGCAATAGAAGAGGCAGCACTTTGCCAATCACCGCAAATGATTAGGGATCTTTTTACGATTATTTTAGTGTTCTGCCAAGTATCAGACCCTTTAAGCCTTTGGGAGAAATTCAAAGAATACTTATCTGAAGATTTTAAAAGGCAATTAGAGAGACAGGGAGATGTGGATGTAGAACACATAACAGATGTGGTATTTAACAAATGACTATCGATAATAGAAGATGCCGTATTAGCGTTGGGTGGTCGGCTACTAAAAGAGTATGGGTTACCTCAGCCAAGCAAAGAACAACAATTTGAAAATAGTGAGTATCTTAAAGAGACAAGTTACGACTTAGCATCATTAAAAAAACCAGGTTAAAAATAATGAAGGATCACTGAATAACGAACAAAAATCAGTTTACAATCAAATTAACACAAAAATTGAATCAAATGAGGGTGGAATATTCTTTTTAGATGCACCCGGTGGAACAGGCAAAACATTCCTCATAAATTTGCTATTAGCAAAAGTTAGAAGTACTCGCGGAATTGCTTTGGTTTTGGCTTCTTCTGGGATCGCAGCTACACTGCTTGAGGGTGGACGAACTGCTCATGCTACCTTCAAGTTACCACTTAATTCAACAACAGCTGATACTCATAAAAAAACATAAACACTCACGCCTGTCACCCAAAGGGGTAGGCAGAGACTACGGACTTCCATTTGGCACGATACTGACATACTTCTCACGCTTCCTTTACATCCATATATCTGATACTCCCATTTGTAATATATCGAAACAAAGTAATTTTGCTGAAGTATTAAAACATACGAAATTGATAGTGTGGGATGAAATAACCATGGCCCATATAGGTGGCGTAGAGGCTTTAAACAGAAATCTACAAAAGCTATTAAGCTATTAATAATTTCCACTTTCATATCGTTTACTATTTGTAAATTTGACTATTTCCAAAATTGCTTTGATCTAATTACATTTTACTATGTAAAAAAAATATTTAAACTGTACATTGCAATTAAATGAAACTAATTTTTCCGGTTTATATCGCGTTTAATTTTAACTTTTTAAAATTAAATCCAAACCAAAGTATACCACTGCTAGACTTCAAGATACTGTAAGCTCATTCTGCGTAGATCGAACCAAAAATTAATATTAAAAAACTGAAGGTAGCCGGGCTAACTATGACATCGGGACGTCAAACTTTAGTCCCCGTGACCATGGGTGTGTAAAGCACCAGAAACGTCGAGAATTAATAAGTTGAAATTAAACGCGATATAATCCGTAAAATTAGTTTCATTTAATGTGTAGACTTCGCGTAAATATAAGAAAACATTATGTACATTGCAAGTTTATAACCCCCATAACAGTATATATGCATAAAAAAGCAATTTTATTTAAGTATGAGATGGCTGATTATGGTTGAATGTTCGAGAACTAAACTTGATTCTAGTTCTTATAAAAAAAATAACACTCTAGTGAATTTAAATAAAATTTAAATGTAATAAAAGTTTTAAAATACTATCGTGTCGTGCTCACACTATTAACAAAAAATATGTGTATATATCAATATATATATATATATATATATATATATATATAGTTATAAACTTAGTTTATGGTATAACAAATAGATTTCGAAAAATTAACAATCTTGATATGAGCTTCTCAGAAGGACTTCTAGGGATCTTTTGATTCACGCAACATATCTTTGGGGTAAGACTCTGGCGAATTTCAGTAAATCACTTTGTACCTTCTTCTAATTCCTGGTGTTTTGTGTATGGAAAAGACACAGATGATAAACACGTGGCAGTTGTGGGGGGTTAAAAAACCTAATACACACACTAATAAAGAACAGGTTTAATATTAACCAACGTCTTTGTGTGCGGAGTGTTTGAATCTTACCGTAAAGGTGATGTTTGATTGGGGCAATAACAATTTGGTGCGTTTAATGCCACCAAAACATAAGCGTGTCTCATGACCTCCAAATGAGGTAACGTAGGCTCCTATTATCCGGAATGCCTTATGAAATAACTGAACTTTTCAAAGAGTCGAAAGTCCGTCGTCAGTTCATCCGACCTCAATTCCAGCCAGTTTATTGAGCTTGAGACAAAGCTTGTAGCAAAAATCTTTCAGTTCTCTCGAAAATGATTCGGATCTTTACACGGAATCAGCTCCTAAATCTGTCAAAATCAAGTCCTGTCATAACAGGCGTACTGTTATCATATTTCGGCTGATGCTGCTCATTATGAACAAGCTTCTTTAGACCCATTGAAAAGGCGTGTAACGAGATTAAACAAAAACTGATCAGTATCTAACCATTACCTTTACAGTCTGGTCAACTTTCTAAACGTGGTAGAGCCATGCTGCAGCTATATTAGTAGTATAGTTGCAGCAAGAATGGGTCGGCTCGACCGGGGAAGGACCACGCTCTCACAGAATACCAGCGTAAAATAGCAGCTTAACGCTGCTGTGTTTCGTATGGTGAGTGTAGAGAACCGGAGACCCTTTTTACTGGAAATGAGGCATTCTTTCTTAGTCCTCACTGGTGACAACGCATCTGCATTTTGATTTGTAATCGAGGATAGATTTCTATGGGCCGCAGCAACCACTTACCATCAGGTGGACTGTGTGCTCGTTTGTCACTTATCCTATAAAAAAAAAGTCTATCAAAAATTCACTGCTAGACATAGGCCTGCCCGTAGATTGCCTCATAGAGGGCAATCTACGGGCAGGCTATTTGCTACGCTTGCCAAGCGAGTTGGCAACAGCAATTTGTTATTTTTATTCAGATGTTATCAGTAAGATACTGCTGCCCATCTCTTGGTGTAGCTTTCCTTTGATGCCTTTTACTTCAACAACGGGATGATATGGGGTAGTAGATATGCTTACATAGCCACTACACGGTAAGTTAAATACAGTATCGAACACAGGTACAGAATTGCCAGTCTCGGAGAGTGTGAGCAAGAGTTAACTTTCGTAATTTACACTTTTTTAGTAAAAAGTTCATTGTACAATAAATAGTACATTAACAGCTTTAAAGGATCGTTTTAAAATATAATTTATCAATGCTCTTTAGCATTTTATCTTTATAGGAAAGCTTTTTAGGTTTTGAAGAACGTATTCAAGAAAGTTGTTCTTGAATTTTAATATTGTTGTCTTACATAAATTGAATGAATCGTCAATGTGATTGAATCGACTAAAAATAGAGAGGCTTTAAATATGTAAGAATTCTTATATCTTAATTCATAAAAATATAAGTAAATATTATTATTTTTCATACACAAATATTTTTTTATACTCATCCCCATTCTATTAATGGTATATTTCATAATAAAATAAGTTTATTTCATTAATAATTTTGAATTAATAAATGAAACTTCTTAAGTTCCTAGCATTATAATTGTTCATTATAAATAATTGATAATTTTAGAATTGCATTATGAATATCTTATTTACTTAATTCACATAAGCCTAACTCCTTTATTATACACATTAAAATAATAAAAATAGTTCAAGAAAAGATACGGAAGTAACTTACGAAAGCTAAATTTAATAAGATGATATAATTAACTTCCACGCACTTTCGTTGAGTTATTGAATTAATATCATATTATTAAATAAAATAATTTATTGTATTTTAATGAATTTAATGACCTTTTTGTTGTAATTGGGTTTCAATCCTTGTATTGAAATAAAAATTGTCGTATTTGATAATATCCTTCGTTTAATATAATCCTTTAATAGAAATATAAAAGATAAAATATAATAGATATATAATTAATGTGATAAGTAGGTTAGCGTTTCGCTTCCTACAAAATATTATAAAAGCATAAGAAAGCTGGGTAAGACCGGCTCGTAGGGCTACATAACAGGTAGTGATGGGGATGAAAAAAATAAAACCACAGATTTAGGCGGGTTGAATGTGTAACTTGAACTGGTGAGGGCGGAAAAAATCAAAATAATCGCAGCACATGAGGGAGCAAAAATAACGATTTGACTCACCTGCAGTTGTCCGTCTGCATTATGTTACATAAAGATGCTCAACTAGCCCTTCTTAAATCTTATCGCTTAGGGCACTGGTAAGATAAGTCAAGTTAGCATGTCTGCTAATGATATCGTATAAGTAATATCCAAATATCTAATCAAATGTGTATAGTCTGTTCACTTAGGTACGATCGCTTTGTGTCGTGCCGCCTTGGCACGTGCCGCATCTTGCCAAAGGTGCCACCGCGACATCAAAGGTCACCGCGTGCGGCGTACACCCACGGGATAATTTGGCTTTTTAAAACGAAGTGCCGTAGTGAAAGGTTCTTTGCTATCTAACTTGTGTTTATTATATATATTTATATTTTATTACAATAACCATAAGAATAAAATAGTATTCTATTATATTCTTAGAATAGAAACACAATAAAAAAAGCAAAATAATAAGTGCGTCTCCGGGTGTACGGACACTATCTTAGTGTACAATTTATAGAAGGAATTTTAATAATTGATCCAAACAAATTTTATTTTTAATCCGACTTTTCTAAATATAAATTAAATTGTAAATGATATTTTGATTTTGATAACAAAAATATTTCGAACTAGCTGTGCCCCGCGGTTTCACCCGCGTATATCACGCGTCTGCGCCGCCGACATGCGAACTTCGAGAGAGACATCACGACGGACGGTTGCTGAATTAACAAAGATTTAAAAAGTGAAAAATGTTACTTAATTATTGGTGGTTATGCATGCTACAGGTACTGATATAGCCTTGAATACGAAGTGATTTATTTGGATATAAGGATTAATACCAAGGTACGAATAATGTGGCCTAGTTTGTATCGGCGTTACTATTCCATATTTTAACATGAATAAGTAGTTATTGTGACATGACTGTAATATTTAGACATATGATATCGTAGACTTTTTTGTAGAAATTGATATCTTCTATAAAACTGTAGTACATCACTTTGCTCTTTTGTCAAAAGTTTCCGCAGCGTACGCGATATAAGGAATTTTCGGCGTTACTATTGCATACTTTAACATGGAAAAGTAGTTATTGTGACATAACTGTAATAGTTAGACATATGGTATTGCAAATTTTTTTGTAGATATTGATATCTTCTATAAAACTGAGTACATAATTTTGCTCTATTGTCAATAGTTTCCGCAGCGTACGCGATATAAGGATTTTTTTTGGTATTTATTTCACACCTTGGGTTACATTAACGAAGTTTTCATACGGATCCCTGTTTTGAAAATATTTTATCGCCTATGTCCATCACGTGTAATGTAGAATTCTAATGGTAAAATAATTTTTCAAATCGGTCCAGTAGTTTTGGAGCCTATTCAATTCAAACAAACAAACAAATATTTCCTCTTTATAATATTACATAGTGTAGATAAACTACATAGTCTAAATTAATATGAATTTTTGTTTTATTTTATATTTTATAGGAAAATTATTTGGAAAACATACAACGCTTTAATTTCAAAACATCCATAAGAAATGTTTTAATAAGTATTTTAATTAGAGACATTGTTAGTGACTTTACATACTATTAAATACCAACTATCTTAAATTATTACATTAAGCAAAAAAAAGTGCATGAAGGTTCTAGAAAGTGGATAGAAAATTTATGAATAGTCACTTTTTCTGCATTGAATTAAATTTGGTTTTAGAAAATATAGTATACAGACAAATTAAACATAGAGAAACTGCAAAAACCTACAAGTTTGGTACTGCAATCTCTAATATGGATTGTACCAAAAACACGAGATAACATTATGCCTTACAGCTAGAACACAGCACAGCAGTGATATTAGTGATGCGTAGTGGCAAAATAGGTAAGAGGTCTCTACCTAGACGGGTTCTTTGGTGTAAAGTGGACCTTTCATTCATTCATCACATCTTCACTGCTGAACATAGTTCTCCCCCTAGATTGCGTCCTAGGGAGGATATTTGCCACAGTTGCAACGCTTGGCAGGTGGGCATCTGTAGTTGTTTTGCTTATCAGGAAAAGGCTGCTGCTCATCTTCTGTTTCATTTCCCCTTTTCGTTTTTACGACACTTAGGGTACGACATGAGGCACTGGATTCTCTTGCGCCGCAAATACGACCTAGTAATAAATGAAACCTGTCCAGAGCTGTGAATGTGTACTGATTTTATAAATGTTATTATTCCTTCACCACATTGTAAGGGTCTGAAATGAATAACCTTGATATAATTAAATTTATTAATTGCGAGGTTTACGAACTTCGGCTTTAGGAAATCTATTCATCTATTCTAAGGTCTACTACGCATATATCAGATACGACGACATTATAATTTTATGATATCATGTTTTATAAATAAGGTAGAAATAAAATAACGTTGGTTAAAATTCAATTACATATTACGTTCAAAGTGAAACATGTGAAGTGACATACAAAAAACCTGCCATGCGAGACAGACTTTCGTAGGGGCACGAGTTTTCTTTTCATAATTGTGTTTGGAGTGTTACTTATTTCCATTTAAACTTACACGTTTTCCCTTTTCTGTCAGAAATGTTTACATTAAAATACATAACTTCCTTTCTCGTATCACGCCTTAATGTAAAATAAAAAAGACGTATAATATGGTGATTTTGGAGATAGGATATACTGTTGAATTTGATTTAACATTTTTGTGAAGTTTTCTTCAATTTTCCGCAAAAACATTCGAGATTTTTACAATATCTTCGTAACTCTAATTATGTTGATGTAATTTAAGATAATAAGTCATCGTGAGTAAGCTCCCCTTCGATAGTAAAATGGTTTGCAGAAGAGCCATTTAAATATACTACGTAGCAGCAAAAAAAAAAATCATCCGCACAGAAAATATTATTTTTATTTTTATAGGGAGCGGGCAAACGACAAACGGCTCAGCTGATGGTAAATGACTACTGCTGCCCATGACAACTGAAACACCAGGGAAATTACAGGTGCGTTGCCGCCTTTTAGAAAGGAGTAAGCTTTTTCTTGAAGGTCCCTAAGTCTTATCAGTCCGGAAATATCGCCGGTGGTAAACTATTCCACAGAGAGGTTGTACGCGGAAAAAAACTCCTAGTGAAACGTACATTGGTGGACCGCTAGATGGTGTGGATGGTATCAGGAGTTTTCCTTGGATGTGGGATTAATACAAACAATTCTCAGAGCACTCCCCGTGGTAGATGCGAAAGAAAATGCAACATCTCTTCGCAGCACCAGTGAATCGAGCCGATCGGAAAGCACTCTGTCGTCGACGATTCGAGTCACTCTGCGCTGGATGCGCTCAAGTGGAAGGATTTGGCCCTTGGGAGCCCCTGCCCAGAGATGGGACCAGTATTTCATGTGAGGCCGAATTTGCGCTTTGTAAAGTTGCAGGCGATGTGCCGGCATGAAACACTGTCCCGCTCTGCTGAGCATGCCAAGCTTTTTAGAGGCCAATTTGGCGTTCTCTTACAGGTGATCACGAAACTGCACTTCACTCGATATATCGACGTTGAGGTTTCTGATACTGGCTAAGGCAACAAGGGGAGTGCCTTGAAACTGAGGAGATATGACAAAGGAATTCATTTTAGCGGTAAAAGCGCAAGCATGTGTCTTCTGAGGATTAAACTGGACTAGATTTAGCCACCCCAAATCTGAGATTTGTTCAGCAATGACTCGACTTCAGACACAAGTTTGTTCCGGTACTCGGTGACGTTTTCCCGAGAAATATTGGCACGGCCGGTGTATAGAGCGTCACTAGTGTGAAACAGCGTTGGTGATAGCACGCAGCCTTGTGGAACACCAGCATAAATAGGCTTAATCGGGGCAAGCACCATCTACAATGACCTTGATGCTCCGATCTGCAATGAAACTGGTGATCCAATTGCACAATTTTTCGGGAAGCCCATAGGAAGGGAGCTTCGAAAAAAGCGCTTTGTACCAAACCCGATCGAAGGCCTTCTCAATGTCCAAATAAACGGCCAATGCCTCGCCCTTAGACTCTACTACCTCCGCCCATCTATGAGTAAGGTAGACTAGAAGATCACCAGCTGATCGACCCCGACGAAAAACGTATTAGCGGTCACTAATCAGCTGGTGATCCTCAAGGTACCGCATGAGCTGACAGTTTATAATGGATTCCATTATTTTGGAGAACGATAGGCCTGTAGTTAGACGGGTCTGAGCGGTCGCCTTTTTTAGGGATCGGGTTGACGGAAGCTGTCTTCCACGATTTCGGGACTACGCCTAGGGAGTAGCAGTAACGGAAAAGACGCGTTAGAAACGGTGCCAACTCTGGAGCACACGCCCTCATCATAATAGGTGGGATTCCGTCAGGCCCACTCAACTTGTGAATGTCCAGGAAGAAGAATGCTTTGCGAACCGAGCGCTGTGTGATCCGCACATCCGGCATGGATCACTCACACGAAAGTCGAGTTGGACGCAAAGAAAGAGCTTAGCAGATTGGCTTTCTCCTTTGCAGCATGGGCCAGTGAGTCGTCCTTTCTGTGCAGTGATAGAAGAGATAGCTGACAGAAGTTCCCTTGGGCAGCCTTGGCGAGAGACCAGAATGCACGGGTTCCCGAAGGAAGGCGAACTAGTTTCTCGCCAATTCTGCCTATGTGCTCTGACTTTGCCTTGGCAAGGACTCTTTTGAAGGACCTGGAGGCGGAATTATACTTCTTTTTAAGGGCGCAGGTGTTTACATCCCGAGACGTTAATACGTCAGCCCAGGCGCGGTAGCACTCCTGCTTACAGCGTGATGCTATTTTACAGGAGCGACTAAACCATGGCTGAGATCTGCCTCCGATGGGCACCACAGAGGAAGAAACAAAAAGTTCCATACCCTAAAGTACGACATCAGCGACAGGATTAGCAACAACGTTGGGATCGCCCGGCGAGAAGCAAACCTGCCCCCAAGGATAGGATGCAAAAAAAGACCGCATCCTATCCCATTCGGCCGAACACGGCGACTGCCTGCAGAATGCAACCACGATTTCAGCGTGTGGCACTTGCAGACAATGATTTGGAAGCCAAGAGGCGTCTCGACGATTGATATCTGTCCGGATGAGAGGTCAGCAAAAGGTCCAACAAGGAAGGTGGATGATCCTCCACATCTGGAATCCGCGTAGGTGAAGTAACCAGTTATTTCAGACCATATGCCAAGGCAAAATCATGAACAGATCTCCTCGCATGGTCGGTTAAACGTGAACCGAGCCATTCGGCGTGTTGGGCGTTAAAATCGCCGAGGATCACGATCTCTGCGGATGGGATCTGCTGTAGCAAGGAATCTGTAGCCATTTGGACGTGTTCAATGAGTCGGTCTGTTTCGGCATTACCGCTATGGGACCTATAGAGGCACCCGTAGACGCGCGGATGGTTGTCGCTGTCTACGCGTAGCCAAAAGATGGACAGGTCCGAATCTTCAAGACTGCCGAGGCGTCAAGAACAGATGTCCTCTTTGACGTATACGTAAAATCCTGCCCGATTCACAAAGGAGTGTTTCAATTTGTACCCCGGGTAGGAGAGATACGAAGTATCAGCCGGAGAGGACATTGCGTCTCTGCCAGAGAGAGTAAGGCCGGCTTCGCTGTCTCGAGATGGTAGTGGACGGCGTGTAGGTTCGAGTGAAGTCCCCTGATATTGCAGAAATTCACGGATAGCGTGGCAGAAGTCGCCTTGGTCTTGTTGCTCATCTTGCCCCAAGCAGTTATTGTCTTGAACGGAATTCCCCCCCCCCCCAGAATACGCGGGGCAGCCTGAGCACCCATGCTCAGAAGTAGCTTGGTCGTGGATGCTCAGCGAGAGATTCTCCAGGGGTGCTGGTACCTTCCTGGGGTAGTCTTCCATTTGATTCCGCTACCATGTTGATGAGGTCGTGTTACCACCCCGGCTCGAGCCGGCTCATACGTGCAACAGCAGAAGCTACCGCGTGGCTCTACCAACTACAATACTACCAACTAAAATTTTATTTGTTGGCACATATTATACAATGTAATGGCAAGATGGTAATTGATTATTCCTCTTAATTTTCACATGCACGCTACTCATCTTAGATACGGAATTGAGAACAGAAGTCACTAAGTTCTTCCCCTCATATCTAATATACCGGCTGATTGGGAGATGGGTGCAAAGCTTTAAAGGGACGCTACTATAGACAATTTAGAACCATTTAAGCCATGATTGTCTTAGATGAAGTCTAACTATTGTTTTAATAAGTTTTTATAATTTTTAGCGAAAATGCTCAAAATTTTCCAATTAACTGTTATTTATGGCCAAATTAAACAATAAAAACATGTATTCTATTTTATTCTATTAAAATAATGTGTACGCAATCTAATAAGACATGTTTTAAGCACATGTATCTTAAATAAAACAATTTTTTACGGATTTTATCACGTTTTTGAATAAAACTATTTTTTACGGATTTTATCGCGTTTTGAATAAAATTATTTTTTACGGATTTTATCGCGTGTAGTATTTGCGTAAATATAAGAAATCAACATGTATCTTAAGATATTTTTTTTAAAACGTTAGAAGTTCACGAAAAAGATTTAAAATTTATTAATACTGTTTTTAGCTCTCATTTAAAAAAAAACTAGGCTAGGTTTTTTCGTTCAAGCCTGTTTGAAAACATGCTTGATTATCGCTCTTTGTTTTGAGGTATCATTCATACAGATATCTTAAAAAATGTTGAATCTAAGTCTTACAAATCAATTTGAGGGAGTAAATTTAAATTTTTGGCTAACTTATTAAAACTAAATTTTAATTAAAATCTTTTATTATTCATGTTCAAACTAACGACCGTTATTTCTGATGCAAGCACGGGCCCGGTTTCTCACTTCTGTGGTCGTGATTTTAAGTTTCATTTCCGCCTTCATGGTTTCAAATGCAGAATTTATTTGAGCTATTATTTCTCCCATTGTATTTATTTCTATGTTCGTATAAACTAGTTCTTTGGCCCGGCCCCACACGTAAAAGTCGATTGGGGTCAGATCAGGTGACCATGCGGGCCAAGGGATGGGTCCATCTCGTCCAATCCAACTTTGAGGGAAGCTGTTATTTAAAAATTCTCGTACGGTCAAAGTCCAATGCGCTGAGCAGCCATTTTGTTGAAAAATGACCTCTCGATCTATTTCAAATATTGATGCACCAGACATTGCTTCACAAGCAGCGGTAAATCCATTTACAAAAATTGCAAGTAATTCTCGCTTTTTAAAGAGTCCGGCAAGAAGTGGGACCCGATTAATGTTCTGTCTATTACTCCAGGCAACACATTTACTGAAAATTTTATCTGGAAGGATACTTGTTTTTTTTCCAATGTGGATTGTTGTTCTTGTCCACCCATTCGTGCAGATTATGGAAATTGGTAATTCCCTCCCTAGAAAATTTACTTTCATCTGTCCACAAGATTAATTTTAAAAACCATGCATCCTCAATATCCCTGTTAAGTAGGAAACGGCAGAACTGCATCCTTCTTTGGAAATCTTGCACTTCCAGACCTTGAGCACCTCTGCCATGGAAAGGATATTTGTTGTTTTGGTGCATTGTATGCCACACCTTCCATTGGGAAATGTTTAAATTTCGAGCTACTACTCTAGTACTACTTGTAGGATCCGCTTCAAACGCTGCCAAAATATCATCTTCGACGCCAGGTGCATGTATGCCTGGGTTCACCCCAGGTTCCACGTGGTGTATCCCATCTTGAGTCAGTCGTTGATACGTGTTGTAAAATACTCGAACATTCGGCACTCTGCGATTCGGATAGCGCTCTTGATCATTCGTCGTGCTAACGATCCATTGCCATCTGCTCTACCATACATAAAGATGATATCCGCATATTCCTGATTCGAAAAAGTAGCCATAGTCACTTAATAATTAATAATCAAGAAAAAGAGCATAAGAGCGCACTAAATGTCAACTCAGTACATCAAAATAGTCAAAAATTAACACGTGCAGGAGCACAAGGCTACGACTGGACACGGAGAACAAATTTGTAAACAACTAACGACATCAACACTTGCAGGAGCGCAGAGGGCTTCAACTGAACAAGGTTAAATTGTGTATCAACGCGATAACGTCCACTCACAAGGGCAGTAGTTATTTGACTAATGTTATGGCTTCCCGCTCCATTCAATTAATTCTAACTGACCCTAACTAAAGAAACATGACTCTGTTTTACTAGTAACTAAGTCTGTTTTGCTATAAAATTAAAGTTCTATTCATTGGGCGCGCTACCTTGAAATACCATGCAACCGGCAGCTATTGTTTAAAGAATCCCCACAACTTGTTTCTTAGAATTTTACTACGCTACAATTTTGAACAAAAAAGTATTTGTAGAGCGAAAACCGGGCCTGTTCTTGTAATCAATAATCACGGCAGTTATTTTAAACATCAAAAATTGATAGATCAGTTCAAAATTTGTTTTAATTAGATATCAAAAGACAAATTTTTTCTTCCTCAAATTGTTTTGCAGGTCCTAATTTCAACACTTTTTATGATATCGGCATGAATGATACCTCAAAATAAAGAACAATAATCAAGCATGCTTTCAAAGTGGTTTGAACGAAAAAACCTAGCCTAGTTTTTTTTTAAATGAGAGCTAAACACAGTATTTATAAATTTTAGATTTTTTTCAAAAACTTCAAAAGTCTGTAAAAAAATTATCTTAAGATAATTCTTTTACAGACGTTTGAAGCATATCTTATTAGATTGCTTACACATGACTTTCATAGAATAAAATAAAAAACATGTTTTTTTATTGTTTAATTTGGCCATAAATAATAGTTAATTAGAAAATTTTGGACATTTTCGCTAAAAATCATAAAAACTTTTTTAAAAAATGCTTAGACTTCATCTAAGACTAGCATGGCTTAAATGGTTCTAAATTGTCTATACTAGCGCCCCGTATATTAGATATGAGGGGAAGAACTTAGTGACTTCTGTTCTCAATCCCGTATCTGAGAGGGGTAGCGTACATGTGAAAATTAAGGGGAATGATCAATTACAGTGCAAAGGAGGTTATTGTGATATATCCGGGGCACATAAGTCAATAATGTATGGGTGGGTGCCTCCATAGTACTTGTTTGAATTTAAAATTATGATTATAATAGACCAGACCCAGACCGGCGACGGGCAGCAGCGTCAAAGGTGCAATACGTTTGGTACTGCAATCGTCAATCTGCCTTTTCAGCTTCACAATCATGGCAAATCTCGTGTACTGTGCAATAAACAGTGAGTGTTTGGCCCCTGAGCTACTAAGGCTTGTACAAAGCTTATCGTATACATTTTATTTACGTCTACTTTATTTTTTATGTAAGTTTTAAACACGCTGCATATATTATAGTTATAGCACAAATGGGTTCGTTCGACCGGGAAAGGACAACGCTCTCACAGGATACCAGCGTAAAATAGCAGCTTAATGCTGCTGTGTTTCGTATAGTGATTGTAACTGAATGAACTGAAGACCCTTTTCACTGTTTCCTTTTCATATTAGTTCTTAGGTAATTTCTGCATTTTGGTTCTTAGTCGAGGATAGATGGGCCACTTACCATCAGGTGGACTGTGTGCCCGTTTGTTACCCTGATCCTATAAAAAAATATACTTTTTACCAGTCAATATTTGGCTATATTAATTTTATAGTATAGGTGTTAATAGTTTACATTTACAAAAAATACTATAACCAAGGTTTTATTCAAACAAATATTTTTTTATTTGACTTTTATTTGTTGAAACAAATGTGATCAACTGGGTGTCAGCTTATTTATCCAAGTCTCTTTTAATATGACTTGACGCGTTTAAAATTCTCTGTAATGCGTTTAAGGCTGTAGATCGAACATAACATAAGACCGATTTCGTTTAGTTAAATATTATTTGTGTGTACGTGTACGTGCGTGCGTGCGTGCATGTGTCTGTGAGTATGTGAGTGTGTGAGTGTGCGTGTGTGACTATGAGTGTGACATGGGCTATAGTACGTCCGCACATTATAAATATGGTGATCATCATACAGAAAAAATTTAATTTCGATTCTGCCGACTTGATCAAGTTTGCAGCGTCATGTAGACTTGAACGTGTGTATGAGCGAGCAAGTATGCATGACGTTTGTCGAAGCAATAAGCGAGAGACGCCATGGTTTCCACTGGTGCGGCTTCATGCAAACTTGACGGCGAACTTGAACGTGAGTGGTCTATATGGATGCACTGTAAACTGGACGCCGCTTCAAGCACGCTGCAAGCTTGACGGTAAACTGGATCGTGTTTGGCATCCATAAGACAATCCAAAAGTGCACGCTTCATAACGCTCATTTTCTTTTTAATAAAAAAATAAATTGTATAATTAATTTTAAAAGAAAAAATTAGGTAAGTAATTTCTTACAGAGTATTTTCTATTTTTTTAATTATTGGTGCTCATTTTTCGTGTAGCGCAGTCTTAAAAAAATTTGGTTAATTATAGTCTTTGCGTTATAGCATGATGCGGGTGACAGGTTGACAGGTCATTAGAACGTAACTTGCGTGCGTTTGCAAGATTACGACAACATTTTTAACTATGAGAAAATTTACAATAAACAAAATAGATAAAGTTGTAAAAAAAAAGAGGAATTAAATAATTTTAAATTTATTCCGCCATTTTGTGGATCTCGCTTAAAGTAATCTCGAAGGCGAATGACTAAGCCCCCCGCTTGACTCGCCTTAACAATGTTTTGTTTGTTTTGACATTTTAAATAAACAAACTCTACAAATAGTAAAAATTAACTTTACAAAACACAATAATAAACTCAATAATCGAAAGTAAAAGCAATATAAACTCAACTGGAAATTACAAAACGGTCGATAGTACTTCATACAAAACGCTAGGCGCTAGCATAGATTATACACATTAGTGTTGCCAGGTGTCCCGATTTGCGCGGGACGTCCCGATTTTTAGGGGTGTAGTGACACGTCCCGATTCACTCTTGATCGGGACGCCAAATGTCTCGATTTTTTACGTCCCGATAATTATGACAGCAAAAATGAATATATCTGTAAGCTTTACTGTATTTAAATATTTTAGCTGTGACATTTCATACTTTCTCAGCAAACTCGGACTAACATCAAAGTTTTAAATTTTACGCGTATTGTGTTGGCGAGATACAGATATCATTCATGCTGCTTTGTTTTCTCTCACTGAGTGATGCCGCCCGTTCAGCCACGCCGCCAATTCGACAATTTTTTATTATTTAATTATTTTAGTTATAATTACTACAGTACCTAACTTACATGCTGCGGTTTAGATAAGTACATTAGTAAAATGCAAAGGTTTTGTGGGTCAGTTCGTCCACGAGTCAATTTCTTCAAGCGGTACTAGTAATACTAATACCTACATATTGTTGTTTTCAATAAATAATGTGACATTATGCGTGCGATGCTAGGATTATATTCTGTGTGTTTGAAGTCATAATTTGATTATGAATGAATGTGTGCTTTTTTATTGTATGACGCCGTTATATTTATTCTTGTTGATTGCAAAAAGAATAAATTCGTAGTACATAATATGTATCATGTTATTTTTCGTATCATGTTCGTGATATTTTCAATGGTGGGGGACAGTAACGCAGGCGCAGGCCCGGTTCCGAGCTGCGTTTAGTAAGTACAACCTACAATACCTATTTTCGAATCTGTCGTTGTATATTGAATATACAACGACAGATTCGAAAATAGGTATATTGGTAGGTATATTGAACGCTTTGTTGACTATGAAATGTTTACATTTTGAATATACTTCTATGTATGTTTCAGACGTAAACACACACCACGCGTAACAAGGGGCCACATTGAGCCACTTTTGACGAAGTCAGGAGCTTGTCTATTTTTGTTTATAAGAAAAGTTAGAGCAAGAAGAATTTTAAAATGGGCTGGAAGGTAAGTAGCCGACGAGCTCAACCACCTCCCCCAGTCAAGACGCCAGAGCAGTGGAACAGTTAAGTTTCTATCAAAGAATTTTCCACATTTACTACTAATGGTTTATACATAAAACAGCCAGCACATCGTGCAGTGCTGCACGATGTGCTGGATGATTTATGTGTAACTTATATTTACTCGAATACATAATTATTTATTTTGTAGATCTGGAGAGACTAAAAGTCGAGCCTTACTAAAGCAACAAAGTTAATAAAAGAAAGGATACAGACCAGCAACCGAGGCATTGCCACTGAACAACAGGTGCAAGAAGTAACAATGCAGCCACCAGCACCACAAATAAGTAAGTTTGAGCTTTGTTATTCATTTAATTCCTACTTACATTATATATTTCTGTGCTCTGCTGTTTTACTATTTCCGAGATAAAAAGTGTCCTTTGTTAATCCAGGATATAGTCTATCTATGTTCCAAAATGGCGAAAATGGATCCACATATTTTAAAATTAACGAAGCATCGTACCTTTGCAAGTTTATATTAATTATAATTATAAGTTTATATAATGTTTATATAAAAAATATTGGGGCTCTAGAATACGGGAGTCAAAAGAAATAAATTATTTAATTTATTAAAAAATAGGTCGTCTTGCATTAACAGAACGTTATTCGCCAGTAAACGTAGTGGTTATAATATATTATTTGTTCGCCAGACATTTTTTGCCATGACAGGCCTTGTCATTTTTTATTGTTATTGCTTTCATCGTTGTCTTGTATGTATTCGAAGTAAAAGTAGGTACCTTTTCTTCAATAATCTAAACAGTCCCACAGCTGATCAACCTTTCACATCTCTCTTCTAGCAAGCAGTAATTAGGTAAAGTCAACATAAATAATTATTTGTAAGAGTTTGATTATTAACAAAATACCATTGACTATGGAATAAACTTTAGTACTTCCATGTCACCTGTATATAAAAGTACATATTTTAGGATGTACTTTTTAATACAAATAATATTATTATTATTGAGCAAAAACATCTACCCATAATGGGTATTTTTGAATAACAACTTTAGGTTATTTTCTACTTTTAGGTTATTTGCTATTTTTAAGTATATCTTTTTTCCCCACTTTTTTAGACTTGTGTCAGTGACAGACCCAGTGCCAGTCAGTCGTCCTGTGATAAAAACATAAAATTTTAAGATTATTATAATATTACAAAGACAACATAGCCTAATCTAATATGTCCCAAACAACATTATTACTTGCATCTTCTAGGCCATCATCATTGAAGCTATAAACAATTATTTCTGTGAGTGTGGTGAAATATGGTTCCATCAATCTGAATTTAATATGCATGTTGTGTAGTCCCGTGTAGTGGCGGGTTAGAATACCCACCACCCCATAACTTCCCGTGGGTGTCGTAAGAGGCGACAGAGGGAAACTGAGGCAGAAGATGGGCAGCAGCATCTTTCTGATAACAGCAAATAACAATAAAAAAACTGCGGTTGCAAACCCGCTCGCCAAGCGTGGCAACTACGGCAATATACCCCTAATGAAGAAAGTTACGAAGAGACGGCCCCCGGTCCCCGGCGGCCCCGCTATTCCTGGCTACGGTGGCGACCATGGTAACGGCGGGGCAGGGGGTGCTAAGAATCTCCGGTGGAGGTTCGGTTGCCACCTACGACGACTCGACCTGGCAACTTATAACGCACGCACTCTGAGGACTGACGAGAAGATCCTGGAGCTGGAAGAAGAGATAGATAAGTTGCGCTGGAATATTATAGGATTATCCGAGGTCCGAAGAGAGGGGGAGGACACGGTAATCCTCGAATCCGGCAACTTGTTCTATCACCGGGAGGGCGACCATCTGTCCCAAGGAGGTGTCGGATTTATCGTCCACAAGTCTCTCGTTAACAACGTTGTAAAGGTTGAGAGTGTGTCGACGAGGGTTGCGTACCTTATACTCAGAATCACCAAACGGTATTCGCTGAAGGTCATACAGGTTTACGCACCAACCTCGGCACACCCCAATGAAGAGGTGGAGGAAATGTATTAGGACATTTCTAGAGCCATGCGTTCCTCCAAAGCCCACTATACGGTGTTAATGGGAGACTTCAACGCAAAGCTAGGCACAAGAGAGAACGGTGAGCTGAAAGTAGGGAGATTCGGATAAGGGCAACGGAACCCAAGGGGCCAGCAGCTGGCCGACTTCATGGAGAAAGAGGGACCCTTTATGATGAACTCTTTCTTCCAGAAGGGGCCTCACAGGAAGTGGACCTGGTCGAGCCACGACGGTTCGACAAAAAATGAGATTGACTTCATTATGACGACTAGACGCCAACTGTTCAGTGATGTCTCAGTGATCACGAGGGTGAAAACTGGTAGCGATCACCGAATGGTTAGAGGCACACTGAACCTAAGCGTTAAGTTGGAGAGGTGTCGTCTAATGAAGTCAACGCTCCGTCTCCATCGTGCTCTACTCCCAAGTCCCGATATCTTTCAGCTCGAGTAACAAAACCGTTTTCAGTGCCTAGAAGAATGCAATGCAGTGGACGATATGAATGACAAGCTTGTGGAAACTGTCCATGCGGTCGGAGCTAAGTTTTTATAAGACCCGCCGCAGAAGAACACAAAAACTCTCCGATCACACTCTTAGTCTCAAGGCTGTTAGACGGGAAATGAAGCTGCAATCTTCAGTAGATTTGATAGCATACAGGCAACTGAACAGACCGATCTCCAAATGCATGCGGCGGGACTTACGCAACTTTAATACTGCTTGTATTGAAGAAGCGATCGAGCGGAACCAGGGCTCCAAAGTCTTTGCCAGAGATCTCTCTGCCAGAAAGAGCCAACTGTCGAAGCTGAAGACTGAGTGTGGCAGCGTCGTTTCCGGTACACCTGAGATTTTGAGTAAGAGTGAGAGATTCTATGGACAGCTGTACACATCATCGTTGCAGCCACAGGCAAGTGTGAGTAACGATCCAAGAGCAAGTCTTATCCGACACTATTCCGATGATATTCCAGACGTCAGTCTGAGCGAGATTAGAATGGCTCTCCAGCACCTTAAAAACGGCAAGGCCCCAGGCGAGGATGGAATTACAGCGGAGCTTCTGAAAGCGGGTGGAAAACCGGTACTTTTAGTCCTTCAGAAGCTCTTTAATTCCGTCCTCCATGGTGGCACTACACCGGAGGCGTGGAGCAGAAGTGCGGTGGTCTTGTTCTTTAAGAAAGGCGACAACACTCTCTTGAAGAACTACAGACCAATTTCGCTTGTGAGCCGCGTCTACGTGCTGTTGTCGTGAGTCATTACGAATCGTCTCGCGTGCAGACTCGACGACTTCCAGCCTCCCGAACAAGCCGGTTTCCGAAAAGGCTTTAGCACCATAGACCACATACATACCCTTCGACAAATTGTACAGAAGTCCGAAGAGTAGAATTTGCCACTACGTCTGGCGTATGTGGACTATGAGAAAGCCTTTGATTCTGTCGAAATTTGGGCGGTGCTGCAGTCCATTCAATGGTGCCAAGTGGACTGTCGGTATATCGAGGTGCTGAAGTGTTTGTACAGTAGGGCTACGATGACTATCAGAGTACATAACCAGAGTACAAAATCTATCCAACTGCAGAGAGGTGTAAGACAGGGTGACGTAATATCCCCGAAACTCTTCACCGCTGCATTGGAAGACGTTTTCAAGCTACTGGACTGGAAAGGATACGGTATTAACGTCAATGGCGAATACATCACTCACCTTCGATTTGCCGACGATATAGTCCTTATGGCAGAATCGCTGGAGGACCTAAGCACTATGCTCAATGACCTCAATAGTGTCTCCCAACGGATAGGTCTCAAGATGAACATGGACAAAACAAAAATCATGTTTAATGTCCATGTCACACCTATGCCGGTAGTTGTTGGGAGCACTAAGCTCGAAGTTGTTGACGAATATGTTTACCTGGGACAAATAGTCCGACTAGGTAAGTCCAACTTCGACCGAGAGGTCAATCGACGAATTCAACTCGGCTGGGCAGCGTTCGGGAGATTATGACCCATATTCTCGTCAGGCATACCTCAAAACTAAATTGTACAACCAGTGCGTGTTGCCAGTGATGAGATATGGAACTGAGACGTGGTCCTTCACTACTGGCCGTATGAGGAAGCTCAAGGTCCCTCAGCGAGCTATTGAGAGGGCTATGCTCGGGGTTTCTCTGCGCAATAAACTTAGAAATGAGGATATCCGCAGTAGAACCAGAGTAACCGACATAGCCCAAAGAATTAGTAAGCAGAAGTGGCAATGGGCCAGCCATATAGCTCGAAGAACCGACAAACGTTGGGGAAGAAAGGTTCTCGAGTGGCAGCCTCGTACCGGCAGGCGAATTGTAGGGCGTCCCCCCACTAGATGGAGTGACGACCTGGTAAGGCATGCAGGAAGTCAATGGATGCAGGTGGCTCGGGACCATGTTTTGTGGCATTCCGTGTGGGAGGCCTATGTTCAGCAGTGGACTTGTGAAGGGCTGTAATGATGATGATGATGTTGTGTAGCACTGCACATGCATTGACTATTACGACAGCAGTGTATGCTCATACATTAACTAGCGTTGATGAGACAGACACCTATAAACAGACTAGTACACCAAAGAATCTTTTAATGTTTCTGACTCCCAAGACATTGATTTTTCATTGGGGTCATCAACCATGGCTCCAGAAGATATCCATCATCACTTAAAAGATTAAACGCAGAATTTGCATTTGGCAGCCTTATAGACATTCTCTTCCAAATAACCTTTAACTCACCAAGTAAATGTACGGTGATCCCCATTGTCAAAATATCGCCTAATGGTTGAGCATATAAGTGAATTTTCCCATATGAGAGTGTTGTGTCTAGCTCCTGGCCATTTAGTGTTGATGTTTAAAATTAATAAGTCTGTATCATACACCTAAAATAATTTAAAATATACTTAATTAGGTGTACCTATTTGTGTTAAATAAGTAAATAAATTTATTAATAATTAATGATGTTCCAGAGGGGAACTAGGTACTTGCTTCAAAATTATAATGTAAGCCCTTAAGACTAATAAGTATAATTTAAATTTGACCTAAACTGCTGAGTGAAATGTTTTCAATAACACTTTTCTTACTGTCAATAATAAGGGGAAGATACTTTGTTCATGTATTCAAGCAATTAAACAGGTAAAAAATAACTACTGAAGATAAACTTACAGTTTGTACATTTAATGAACGACCCTCATGTTGAACACTTACCACTCTTCATGCAACTTCGGAGCTATGTAGTCTATGGCTCCAATTGTATCTGGGAATTGCTGTTGGGCATATTAATTAATTTTTTTCTTTAGCTTCTCGCCGCTCTTCATGGTTCATAGGGAATTTCATATGTTTTCTCAATAATTTTTCATTAACAGCATGTATTAATCGGCTAACCGATTATTAGCTCATGCTGCAACCCTGCAATATGACAACTGATAGTATCCACTACCATAAAATAGAAGTGCCGTCAGTAGGTACCTATTTAGAAGGAAATAAAAGTAAAAGTTAATACAAACGACAAATAGTGTTAGTTTGTTAAAGGTATACGAGTATATAGACAATTACATGATGACACTAACTTGGGAATCCACAGAATGTCCGTACGGCTGTTGTTTTTGAAGAGATGGCCCAAGTTCACCTACAAGCTCGGTAAACATCTCCTTGGCAATTCTGTGAAGATATAGAAATTGACTATCCTCTAAATCCAAGGAATTTTCACTTACGCGCCGGTTTCGTGCGATTTGCCGCCGTATAACCATAACACGCCAATGTTCGAGCACTGACAAATTCTATGCTAATTATGCTTCCGCCAATAAATCTTAAAACATCAATTCAACAGCTTGTGATCGTAACGAACACTTAGCGGACTGTCAAAAATGGTCGCTAAGATATTCACTAACATAACGAAAATAGTAAAGTTTGCAATAATGTTCGTTACGATACCGATATTAATCGATAGCTTTGACAGTAGACTCTACCAAATATCGTTATTTTCGGAACGTTATGACTTAACGACCGATATCGGTTGTTAAGCAATCGTTATCTATGTCGAGACTGCAGGCACTGGCAACACTTATATAACACTATAGCAAAAGGCGCTAGCACTCTTATCTTGTGAAGCTGCCGTTGTAGTTAACGTCTTACCAGGTTACGTAAATCACAGGTGTTAGTAGTCTTTTCATTTCTTTTAATGTTAAGAAAAATGTTGCAATGAACATAAAATAAAAGATCATTTCTATTTTCAAATGAATACATAGTATAGTGTAATTCATACTATAATGTCATAATTTATATTAAGCTGTAATTAAAATTTACATGCATTATAATTTATTCATAAAGAAATATATATTTCGGTTATAATATTTTTATCGATAGCTAATCGATAATTTTTGCTTTGCTTTGTGTATCGTAAATATTTTTTTTAATCGATTTAACATTGTTCCATCTCTAGACACGCTAAACTGTAAGCTGTCAGTGTCACCCACACCATGCTATAACGCAAAGACTATAGTTGATGTAATTCTAAAAAAGAGATAACTATTATTGTATTATAAGTTTCACCTAAGTTTTGAGTTTCATTTGAGCTAACTTGTCAAATCAATTCAAATAATTAAAAATATCGCTTTTTGATAGTAGTGACCTCTTCTAGTACTGAGTTACGTTGGTTCTAAAAATAATCTAAGGCACCATCGTTTTCACGTGAGATAAATGAGAAATAAAATATATTTTGTTGTTGTAAATGTGTACATAGTGATTTTTTTAATAAAAATTCATTTTATTAATCATCATCATCATCACCATCATTACGGCCCTTCACAAATCTACTGTTGAACATATGCCTCTCCCAAGGAATGCCACAAAGCACGGTCCTGAGCCACCTGCATCCATCGACTTCCTGCATGTCTTACCAGGTCGTCACTCCATCTAGTGGGGGACACCTACACTAAATCCGCCGGTACAGGCCGCCACTCGAGAACCTTTTTTCCCCATCGGTTGTCGGTTCTTCGAGCTATATAGCCGGCCCATTGCCACTTCAGCTTACTAATCCGTTGGGTTATGTCGGTCACTCTGGTTCTACTGCGGATATCCTCATTTCTAAGTTTATCACGCAGTGAGACTCCGAGCATAGCCCTCTCCATAGCTCGCTGAGCGACCTTGTGCTTCCTTATACAGCCAGTAGTGAAGGACCACGTCTCAGTTCCATATGTCATCACCGGCAACACGCAATGGTTGTACAGCCTCGTTTTCAAGTTTTTCAAGTTGTCGTAATTTCCCGAACGCTGCTAAGCCGAGTTGAATCCGTCGATTGACCTCTGGGTCGAAGTTGGACTTACCTAGTCGGACTATTTGTCCCAGGTAAACATACTCGTCAACAACTTCGAGCTTAGTGCTCCCGACAACTACCGGCATAGGTGTGACATGGACATTAAACATGATTTTTGTTTTGTCCATGTAAAGTCTTCATCTTAAGACCTATCCGTTGGGAGACACTATTGAGGTCATTGAGCATAGTGCTTAGGTCCTCCAGCGATTCTGCCATAAGGACTATATCGTCGGCAAATCGAAGGTGAGTGATGTACTCGCCATTGATGTTGATACCGTATCCTTTCCATTCCAGAAGCTTGAAAACGTCTTCCAATGCAGCGGTGAAGAGTTTCGGGGATAAAACGTCACCCTGTCTTACACCTCTCTGCAGTTGGATAGGTTTCGTACTCTGGTTCTGTACTCGGATAGCCATCGTAGCCCTACTGTACAAGCACTTCAGCACTTCGATATACCGACAGTCAACTTGGCACCGCTGAAGGGACTGCAGCACCGCCCGAATTTCGACGGAATCAAAGGCTTTCTCATAGTCTACATACGCGTTTTAATAATCGACAATTACTATATTAATGTTATCGTTTTAGTATCCTTCTTATCCTACATTTTCTTTATTAAAGTTATTCATAGTACAAACATCGGACCCAAATTCTCCAAACGGAAGCAGCTGGCTTATTGCGCGGTGCGGTGATAATATATGTTACATCAGGCAAAAGTAGTTTAAGGACGTTGGTAAATATCAGATTTAACTGATTTTTGCAGTCAAAACTAGTTTTGAATAAGGACGTAAACCCTAGCTCACATCTTTTTGCTTCGTTCAAAGAATTCTAAAATAAAATGCGTACACCAACAGTAAAATATTCTCATAAAGAGAAAAAAATCAACAAAAATCAGCAAAAAAAGATAAAACAAAAAAGGTGACTTATATTGTATATGAAGATCGTGTTACTGATATGAGACTATGTGCAAATCGTCAAAGTTGACACCACGTGGAATGCATCTATGTAACTAAAATTACGTAGAAATGTTAAGATTTCCTTGTGGTTATTAAGAATTAAAGTAAATTTAGCGTTGAAGCACAGTATTTGATGGCGATTGATACCTCTTACCTAAAAGAGGAAAACTCATGCAATATTGGATATCCATTGCGTCAATTCACGTCGACATTGCAAATGTCATCCCATATTAAACGTGCGGTTTTGATGGGCAGATCGACGATCTCCGCCGAATGGTGTGCTAGCCTTTGGTTTGCGTTGTTATCTTATTTAAGTTAAATAACGCCTTTAATTCCGACTTGTTTTTCAAGAATTTTTTCGTTAAAAAATATGCAGAATTATTAAGTCAACTATTACAGAGAGCTTAGAAAAATATTATAATAAGGAAACATATACACATAAATATCAATATATACAAAAAACGTAAATATATACATTTATATAATATAAGGTAAAATAATATAATATATAATACAATACTAATTAAACGAATCTATATTCGTTTAATCAGGATTATATTAATATATATAATATTAATAGCTTATTTTAGCAGTTTTTATAGCTTAGCATTTTTAGAAAACTATTTTCGATTTTCATATAGATGAAATAAAATAAAATATCGCAATCTAAAACTAACAGGAACATTAACATTTGTAACATAACATAACATAAACTATCACGCCTATTACCTAAAGGGATATGCAGAGACACCTCCTGGCGCACCTCTCTCACTTCCTTCACATCTATATATCTACGCATGCATTCGTATCAGTTAAGGGTACTCTTAACTTGACCCATCTTCGATAAATTCACTAGGATTGTTCTGAGGAATTGTACGGATTAATTCCAGCCGTCAAATTTCATCAACGCACATCGCGATTAGACTCACGATATCATCCACGCTATTTGGATGTTTGGCGGTCCACTATTGTGCTATTTACCTACTAGGAGTTTTCTTCCTTGCACGATTTCTTTATAATATAATCGTTTAATAGCGGCGTTATATATATTATACGACTAAGAACCATCAAGAAACGAGCTTACTCTTTTTTAAGAGGCCGGAAACGCATCTGCGGATCTCCTGGTGTTGCAGTTGTTCATGGGCGGCGGTCAACACTTATCATCAGGTGAATTGTATGCTCGTTTGCCCCCTCTATTATTTAAAAAATATATCGCAAAATTTCGATAAAATTCCGTCTAGGTAGGTGTATTTTGCCAACTCTACTTCTTAAATCTTCCTCATTCATTATGACCTATAAGATGTAATAAAATTTTCCAACCACATTCAATATTAAATAACAAGATTTACGCCGGTAGGAAAATAGATAATTTGAAATTCGATAATAGAAGGTGTTTCTTCACTCAAGTTTCATAATTGTATTTGGAGACGTTTTTTCTTTTCTTGTAGGAAATTTTATCCATGAATGCAAATGAAGCAATCCGCAGACGGGATATTGAACTACAGGCCTCTCGAACATCCTTCCCCTAGCAATAAAACCGCAATCAAACATTCATTGTAAATAAAATGTAGATTAAGTATTGAAAGAATGTTAACAATTAGTGCTAAATACTTTTATCCGCTTACAATTAGCATACAGAAAAAAAGTAATAATTTGAAGAAGCAGAAAGAAGCTTAAATACGATTTCAATCAAATCGACATATAAGTTGTGTTTCAATTCGTCCAATATTAACAATATTGGACGAATTAATAAATTTTATTATTTTATTATAAAATAACTCTAAAGTTATTTTATAATAAAATAATAAAATTTACTATCTCAATTTCTGGGGTTTTCTTCATCCTCCTTTGATTTATTTCTGTTATGTCAGCCAGTAATAAACTGCTCGATATTGGCCTCCTCTATTGTAAAATAGATTTTAAATAATCGCCAAACTTGGAATCTTTTAGAGTGTTTGCTGCTGCGGTCTGAATACTTTACATCTGTCGTGTACAAGATGATCTACTGTCCTCCATTCGAGACTACGAGTTTTTTTGTAGTTCTTCTTTTGGGGCGTTTGGGAAAAATTATGAGAGTAAAATTTTACGATGCGCGTGCACACCGACACCTAAAAACGAAACCATGAAGTTATTACGATGCGCGCGCATACTGTCACCTAAAAGCGACAAATTCAAAGGGTAATTGTCTCTCAAGTTTTTTGTTTTATAACATAACATAAACACTCACGCCTGTCACCCAGAGGGGTAGGCAGAGACTACGAACTTCCATTTGGCACGATCCTGACACACTTCTCTCACATCCTTCACAGCTATATATCTACGCATACACGCTCGTCGGTTAAGGGTACTCCTAATCTGGTCCATTTTCAATATATCGCCAATATGGTCGATAAACCTTCGTCTAGGGCGTCCCTTCCCGACTCTTCCGTTTACTGCAACATAAATTTGCTTTGTCACTCTTTCCTCGTTCATTCTTTCTACATGACCAAACCACCGAAGCATTGCTTTCTTAATCCTAGTCACTGCGTCATATTGCAAACCACACTTTTCTCTTATCACACTATTTCTCACCCTTTCATTCAGATTCAGCCCTTTTTTGTTTTGTTACGATAAATAAGTATAACTTTCTACGTGCGTACATAAATACACACACACTTTTTTATTAAGAATAAGGGTGATAAACGAGCACACAGTCCACTCGATGGCAAGTAGTTGCTACGGCCCACTATATCTACATCTATCCTCGATTAAGAATCAAAATGCAGATGCATTGTTACCCCCAAGGACTAAGATAGAATGCCCGATTTCAAGTAAAAAGGGTCTGCAGTTCTCTCTCTACATTCACCATATGAAACATAGCAGCATTAAGCTTCTATTTCACACTGATAATCTGTGAGACCATTGTCCTTCCCCGGTCGAGTCGACACATACTTGCTACAGACATAATATAACTGCAGCATGGATCTATCACGTATTAAAAGGTTCCTCGGTTATCTACACTCACCATACGAAGCACAGCAGCATTCAGCTGTTATTTCACGCTGGTATTCTGTAAGACCACTGCCTTCCACGGTCGAGCTGACTCATTTATGCTACAACCATAATATATTTGTTTAACAACTCCCATAACAAACCCTGATCGAAAGTATGGATCCTTGTGTTTTAGGAAATAAGAATGAAAACACACAGCTCTCAAATCAGCTACACTCATTTAGAGGGTCGTACTATGTCATTCCCGTGTAGTGGCGGGCAAGAATACTTTTTTCTATATTCCGGTTCAATGGAATACATTTTTGTCGAAGTTAATGTCAAGAGTGTTAAAGATTTTCTTGGAGTTATCTACTGTCCACCTCAAGTGGACTACTACTCCGATTTGGAAGAAAATTTGTTGCCTTTCAGCTCTGCCTACACACTTCACATTATCATGGGAGACTTTAACACTGACCTATTAGGGGTTTCTCTCAAATCTTGCAAACTGAGGTTGATCATGATGTCGCATAATTTCACTATTTTGTCTCTAAATGCAACACATCACAACTTCTACTCTGCTGACACCTGGAAGGACCTTATAGCCGTCTCCTATAAGGTCCTTCCATAAGGATACGTTCCAGTCTTATCGAACACGTTGTCAATTATAGACAACTCCCTGCTTCTGGATTTTCACGGCATGACCTGCTTTTCCTGTCATATAAATTAAAGTCTCCCAAGCCTTTATCCGTGTCTATCGCTATTCGAAGTCTTGCTAGACTAGATATAGACAAGCTTAATTGTGATGCGGATGCTATTAACTGGTCATCTGTATATACTGCTTCCACAGTTGATGACAAAGTCAACTTCTTTAACAGCAACATACTAGGACTGTATAATGAACATGCCCCTAAGCGTGTCGTTCGACTTAAGCGTCCTCCTGTTCCATGGATCACGACTGGGGTAAGAATGGTTATGGCAAAACGCGACAGAATGTTTTGTGCTTTTAAGAAGAATCGCACTCATATAAAGTGGCAGGCATATAAATCTGCGAGAAATCGATGTAATCAGATGATGAGCGCTGCTAAACGCCGATATATCCACGAACAAGTACTTAATTCATCTTCGGCTGATATATGTAAGTTTCTCAAAACGCATCACCTTTTCTCCCGACGATTTTAATCGTCATTTTCTGTCTTCTCAAATAGTTTCTGATAATTCTAGAGCTAATGCTATTTCATTTATATCTTTCATGCCTCCTTATTCTCACGAAACTTTCACTTTTTCTCCTGTAGACGAAGGCGAGATACGCAAAGCTCTTTTTCTATTAAATCGAAAACCATTGGTTGTGATGATGTGAGTAGGGTAATGGTTATGCACGTGTTAGATGTTGTTTTACCCGTGATAACTCATATCATTAACTTTTCGCTGACGAATGGTGCTTTCCAACTCTCATGTAAAGCCTTTATTATTCCCATTCCTAAATCCACCGATTGCAGCGCTATATCCAATTTCAGACCAATTTCTATCCTGCCTTTTCTCTCTAAAGTTCTGGAAGCTGTTGCTCATAAACAGATTTCTTCTTTTGTTTTCTCAAATAATATTCTTTCCCCTTATCAGTCGGGTTTCCGCCCTGGTCATTCTAAAACTACTGCTCTTCTCAACGTGATGGAAGATATCTGAGAGGGGATGGAAAAATCAAAACTGACCATCCTCATCTTAATTGATTTTTCTAACGCATTTAATTCTGTTGATCATGATATCTTGTTAGCTCTTCTTTCTCATTTGAATATCTCGTCTTCTGCTCAGGGATGGTTCTCATCATATCTTCGAGGGCGCCAACAGGCCGTGCGCACTGGTCATATATTATCTGACTGGTGTGATGTGTCTACTGGCGTCCCTCAAGGCGGTATAGTCTCTCCTCTTCTGTTTTCAATTTTTATTAATCTCATCACATTAAATCTCAAGTGCTCTTACCATCTGTATGCCGATGATCTGCAGTTATATGTGCAAATGGAACCCTCAAATATCTCTAATGCTATCTCATTATTAAATGATGACTTGAAATATATCTCCGAATGGTCCACTGTGTATGGCATAAACGTGTACCCATATAAATGCCAAACCATAATCTTAGGTAGCCTACGATTATTATCGAAACTAGATATTCCCACCCTACGATCAATTATGTTTAAAAATAATATCATACCATTATCTCCCCATGTAAAGAACCTTGATCTGTATGTTGATGGTTGCTTAACATGGAACAAACATATACAGGAGGTGAGTCGCAAAACAACTGGAACTTTGCGATCTCTATATCGATTAAAAAACTTTCTTCCCACCAATACTAAGATTTTATTTGTCCAGTCACTTATTCTACCGATTATTCATTATGTCGATGTGTGTTGCTCAGACCTGTCTCAACATAACCTTAATATATTGGATCGTCTACTTAACAACTGCATCAGATACATTTATGGTCTTCGTAAATATGACAATTGCATCTTCTTTTCGTGCTCAGCTAAATTGGCTGCCTATCCGTCAGCGCAGATATGTTAGAATACTCTGTACCCTTTTTTACAATTATGAACGATCCATGTGCTCCCGAGTATCTGAAATCCAAATTTCAATACCTGGGAGATTCTCATAATCGTTCTCTCCGTTCTTCGGCTAATCTTAAGTTGCTCACTCCTTTACACCGTACTGGTTATTTATCTGACTCTTTCGCCCTCACGGCAATCAGACTCTGGAACGACATACCTCTTGACATTAAAAAAGCTCCCAACAAGTTTGTTTTTAAAAATCAAGTCCGAAAGCATGTGAAAAAATCATTTCAAGTTTGAACTAACACAACTCTTATTTTTATTTACTTATTTATGTATATTTGATATTTGTTCTGACATAGATAATATTTATATATATTGTGTATATAATATGTACTGTATGCATGTATATGTGTATGTATATATTTATATGTGTATATATTGTGTGTAATTAAGTATATATGTGTATGTATGTGTGTGTATATGTATATTTATATGTATATACAATTTTTTTAGCCTAATGGTTGACTGCTAGAGAACGCCCTATGGCATTAAGTCCGCCATATGTAGAACTTTGTGCATGAAACTTAAATAAATAAATAAAATAAATAAAACCAGCCCATGCTCACATAGGATGCTTTGATGCACCGACAGCAAGTGAAGTTGCTCTGGTCATAGTTGGACAACAGTTTGAAAAGCGAGACATCGTAATACAAAAGTTACGGTAACAAGTTACGTAGTATCAGTGAATTAAACCGCTCATACGATACACTGATTTTTGCTATGGTGAGGATGGTTACTCTATTGACATACATCAATATGATCCTATGATAAAAAAATCTCTTCAGAAATCTGTGTCGGCACTAAATTTTTATTCTTATCTCATTATGGCCAGACAAGTAGATGAAAATCGGTTGCTGTGTTATCGTACTCTTTTTAGTCAATATTTAGTTGATATGTACTCTAAAATTTAAACAGAAAGATTAAATTACATCGGGTACAACCAAACACAGCTCAGAGCATATAGTTACGTACATTTGAAAGATGCAATAGGGAGGCAGGACACCAATATTGCTCAACTTGGTCAGATGGTAGTACTACCTTCGTCTTTTACTGGAGAGGGTTGTGTCGTCAGCATATGATATTATTTTACAATTTGGGATGTTTAATTGACAAAGATCGTTTATGTAGCAAAGGAAGAGTGTTGGACCGAAAATACTCCAGAATGAACTAAAATATGAGAGTACTCTTGAAAGGTGATATTATCGCTGGTCAGTTTGCGCAGACTTTAATTCAAAAAAGGGATGGAGATTATCCTACAGTAGACAGTAAAGTTGTAATACCACCAAGTCTGGCCATAGTAGTAAAAACTCTTGCAGAGCTTACCGCCAAAGTTTACCCTGACATCGCTAACATTATGACAAAACCCGTAGACTCATTACGAGCTTGCTATTTTGACGCCTAAAAATGACACAGCACAGCACATGATATTAACGGTATTTTGCTAAAATCATTTGAAGGGGAAGAAATCAGCTATAAATCTGTGGATTCAGTGATAAAAGTTAATGATGCAGTAAATTATCCCGTCGAGTTTTTAAATACCCTTTACCCAGCAGGCCCTCCAGCTCATATTCTCACCCTAAAACTGGGCGTAACAGTTATGTTATTGAGGAACTTAAAACCTCCAAAATTATGCAATGGTACCAGACTACAAACAACAGCTCTCTATAAAAATGTTTTAGAGACAAAAGTAATCACTGATGCCTAAGGAATCAGCATACCACGAATACTTTAATACCATCAGATTACCCTTTGAGTTTAAGAGATTACATTTCTGAAAGTGTGCCTATGACCATTAAAGTTAATAAGATGAGCCTTGCAGGCCGCTATTTATATCTCTGAAAATAATACCCCTCCCATGCCTGTGTTTTTGAAATTGCAAAGTTTGTAAAACAAAACATGTATTATTTCAGACAAGCGAATGAGTTTACACACGAAATACCAGAAATGGCAAAATGTTCGAATTAAAAAAAAAACTGCTCTTGGATGTGTATTCTCATATTTAATAAAATACCCTAAAATATAAAAGACTTACCCCTTAATAGATTTAAAGGCGCCCTTTACAGGTGGCTAAATGAACATTGTTTTTATAATGTGAATGACTACTTAAATTTGACATGATGTGACACTACATTAATTATATATTTTTTATTTAATTTTAATCTTAATTATATTTAAATTTGTATGTATTTGTATTTAGTATTGCTAATTTGTTAACGATGACATGCCGATAAATATTTTAATTGAATTTTGTATAATATAGTAACTGAGGTGGTGCAAATATGAGTCTCTGAGAGATGATACATTTTGTGCCATTTGCTAGAGACTATCGGTCCGTAGGGTCCACGTGATGAAGTTCTTAAAGGAACTCCATCCGCGGCTGGTCGTTGCTGCTGGTGATAAGAGGGCTGGCTCTTTTCTCGCTCAAAAGCTAAGTATAGCCATTCAGCGGGGAAACGCAGCCAGCGTTCTTGGCACGATACCGCGTGGAGTAGGACTGTTTGATAATTAAATTACTAGTTTCAGTTTTTTTTTATTATTATAGTTTTTAATATTGTATATAATAAAATATTGTATATTAAAAAAAACTGAATTATAAAAAATGTATTTGCATGCTATTATAGATGGCTGAAAAATCTGAACTACAATTTATAATAACCACCTAAATGTACCCCTTTTTCAAAGCAAATAAATCTTCATTATATTATTATATGTAGGCCAAAACTAAGGAAGCTATAAAAATGTCGTCAAAAGATGCACAATATTTTGTGGATCCGCATGGAATTAGCGTGGAATGTGAAACTCAAAGGTGTATTCTGATGGTATTAAGTATTCGTGGTATGAATACTGTTTCCCCTTGAGCACATCCGGTTATTTTGGCCTTTAAGGATATTTAAAACATAACATTACTGCATCATCAACTTGTAATAAATACTTGCATAAGCTTTATATAGCCTCTATATAGGTAGGTCATTTGCAGCGAGAAAATTTCATAATCTCATAGGAAATCAGAAATTGTACGCGTACGAAGTCGCGGGCGACCGCTAGTAAATTATATTTACCCCTCATTTAATTTTTTTATTGTCGCGCGATACTGGCAGGTGATAATGTAATTAAGCTATTTAATTGTACTTTATAAATATTAAATTCTATTTTTATAATATTATCAATCAGATTTCAAAATTGTGTGACGTAATTTTGCCGGTTTCTTGTACATAAAGGGTAAGGATTATGAAATTAAGCCATTATATAAAAAGGTTTTGTACGTGGTAGAGCCATGCTGCAGCTATATTAGTAGTATAGTTGTAGCACGAATGGGTCGGCTCGACTGGGTAAGGACCACGCTCTCACAGAATACCAGCGTAAAATAGCAGCTTAACGCTGCTGTGTTTCGTATGGTGAGTGTAGGAACCGGAGACTTTTAACTGGAAATGAGGCATTCCATCTTAGTCCTCACGGGTGACAACGCATCTGCATTTTGATTTGTAATCGAGGATAGATGATGTCTATGGGCCGCAGCAACCACTTACCATCAGGTGGACTGTGTGCTCGTTTGTCACCCTTATCCTATAAAAAACGGTATTTGTTTTATGTGCATAACAATACAACATTATATCAAAATCTCTTTTCACAAAAAGTCACACCCCTCAATACATTTTTTTCACACAACCAACTTTTTAATATCTACCTCCTTTTACACGACAAGACAAAAACAGGTTAATACAATCAAAATTTATATGCAGTGAAGTTCGTTTAAGACGCCACATTACGAACAAACATCGTTTACTTTTTATTTTAATAGCGAGTCAATACTACTTGCCAATTGGGCACACGGGATCGGCTGACACACGGGCATACATAAGCTGTCACAGCCGGTCCGGGTGCCATGACACTTAAGGGGTTCGCATAATATTAAACATTCGCCGTAAATTTTCAGTACGGGCTACCTGTGTTCTATTCCCTACGGTGACATTTTTAATTGAAATTGAAAGTCTGATTTATCCACGTGCTCGGCGGTGAAAGAAAATTTTGCGAAAAAACCTTTTATTTTGTTATGAGGCCGAACACAGGTCTCCCCCATAGGTTGCTTCATTGGGGAGATATTTGCCATAGTCCACGCTTGTCACGTGGGTTGCCAACCACAGTTTTTTTTATTATTTTGAGTTGTTATCAGGAATGCTACTGCCCATCTCATATTTTATTTCCGTCTGTTGCCTCTTACAACAACCACGAGATAACTGTATTTTTGAGAAATTGGAAAAAATCGACGATAACAATAATATGTAAAGTCTACTAACACGCATTGGAGCAGCGCGGCGGCCACTTCCTTCCCCCATAATTGAGAGGAGACTGTGCCAAGCTGTGAGACAGGTTTATAAGCTATAACTTTACTACTTTACTTTGTACTGTATAATATGTAGATAAACAGTATATTATGATGAGTATACTGTATCTACAGAACCCTTGAGATTTGAAATGTTTCTAGCATTTCCAGAGTCGTCTCTTACGACCGCCAAGGGACGAATTGGGGTGACGGATTATATTTTGCTGCTCGGCGCACTACATTTCACTTCTAAGACTACTCTGACTTAAATTAATAATTAATCGTGTTTATTCTGCAGTACAGTTATAAATTCTTTCAGAGGTTTTCGTAAGATTTTAAATCTTCTCAAGGCTGAATGAAAAGTTTTTAAAACCTTAAACAACCTATCAATACATATTTACTTTACTTTACTAGGTGGTAGGATTAGTTTTCTGTCTAGGATTCTGTCTGGGAAAATGCCACCCCTTTACCCTTAATATCTGCAGCCAAATAAAAGTGCCTGCACCGTTGTGTTCCGTAGGAAATGAAGGATATTGAGAGCCGGTATAGTTACAGGCTTTGAGGCATTCCATCGAAATCCTCTGACGAGACCAGGCATTTGTAGCCCTCCTTGTTTAAAGTTTGCTGCAAATGTCCATGGACTGCAGTAGTCACTTACCATCAGGTGGACTGTAAATTCGTTTGTAACTTCATATTAATATAAAAATTGAGCCGCGTTAGCTCTTAAGCGGAACATTTTCACTTAATTTGACTGTACGCGAAAAACCTTATTTCGACCTTCGATGCTTTCACTAATCAAATCTACATACATACTAAGATGTGCTCGTCGGCTGTTATTAAAAGTATAGTCAAAATAAAATTATGTACCATCCTTCAGGGACTGCAGTCGCACCACACATCGGTCTTCTACGCGGAACGTTGTAACGCGGAAAGGCCTGTGCCCAACTGTTACTAATATTTTCACCAATATCACGTTTGGTACGATATTTTATGTCTTTTTTTAAAGTTTTTTTTAACGTCATTTCCCCACTAGGAGTTTTACTGTATTTTGGAGCCGTTTCAAAACATCTAGACTGGACAATTATTTGTAGGCCAACATACACTTGTATTATCGAATCTCATCATCTATGAGGTTCGAACCCGCGGCCCTGTCGCGCCCTAGTCAATTGCTTAGCCACTGCGCTATCCAGAATTGTTTTATTCTCTTCATCAGCCCTTTTAGTTGAGTGGTGGAAATAGGCCTTCCCAAGAATGCACCACCAGGAATGGTTTTTGAAAGATTTGCCGCGCTGGGTAGGCCGGTTGGGGAATGCAGAGACAATACTTACACCATTCTATTTTTTACCAATTGGTACATAAGGTAATGTCTTGTTAGGTATAATACACATTTCATTATCATCATCAACACCAGCCCGTAAAAGTACACCGCTGGATATAGACCGTTATCACGAGGATTTATTTTGATCGTTATGCTTGGCAGACGGCATTACAGTCGCAGTTCCAGACGTCTTACACCTGTGACGCTACTCCCACTTGTCCGTTTTTCTGCCAGAAGCCCTAATGAGGAATAGTGAAAGAATAAGCAATAATCGAATATGATCAATTATTATTTGCGTATTCTTGTGTAACGGACTTGAGTCTTTCAGTATTCTAGCCCATCAATAGTCCACAGCTGAACATATGCCTCCCCATAGAATGCCTTATAGAGGAGATTGTTGAAGTTGCTACGCTTGTCGGGGACAAGGGCAACCACAGCAAGTGTTGCTGTTTTTTTTAATTAAATTTTGAGCCCTTATGGAATATGCCTGCCCATGTTCTGTTATATTTTTCCCTTTTGTCTTTGCGCCACCTACAGGACGATATTGAAAGTGGATTCACCTCCTTACGCGTTGTTAGAAAATCCAAGAGAATTAAAGGCCTAACAAAATGTTTTTAGAGCATAGAGCTGTGGTATGGTGATATGTGCTGATCTTTAAAAATCGTGTGACGTATATTGCCAGTCTTATCATATTATTATCCGTTGGCTACAGTTAGTCCTGTTCTTGTGCGGATATTCTGGTTAAGGATTTTATTGCTCAGAGAATGCTTCCGTCACCATACTTGGGCTGTGACTGAGATTCCTCACCCAGCTAAAACAGGAAGACCCACTCTTCATCACTGGCAACACTCACTGGTTGCAAACTTTTGTTTTTTAATCTGAGAATAATTAAAATGTATTCGAAAATAAAATTACGATATGTAACTCCTAACTTTATCATTTCTTTACATTTTAAGTTAACACGAGTTGTGTCTGAACTGTTCCGTAGGTACGAGATACCATCTGTTCCTTATTAAGGTTGTAACTTTTCTCTTTTATGGTCTCATAAAGTATACGATCACATTAACTCGCTCACTAAAGTTGTATATTTTGTTCGTAGCAAATTTAGTTGCATATAATATTCATAAAGCGACCGTGTCATTACACTTTTTAATTTTCTTTTTTTAATTTATTAAAATACTAATTGTGTGCTTTCGAATGCTTTCTGGTTGTATGTTACCATGTAGTGACGGTGTAAAAACTACCCATCATCCCGTGGGTGTCAAGAGGCGACAGAGGGAGAAATAAGGAGATGGCAGTAGCGTATCCCTAATAACGACTAAAAAAAAACTGCGGCTGCTGTCGCAACTATGGCAAATATCCCCCCTATGAGGCAATCTATGGAGGGGGCCTATGTTCAGCAGTGGACTTTAATAGACTGTAACGGTAACAGTTTTAATATTACTGTATAGTTGTAGCACGAATATTACTGGTATAGTTGTAGCACGAATGGGTCGGCTCGACTGGGAAGGACCACGCCTCACAGAATACAGCGTAAAATAGCAGCTTAACGCTGCTGTGTTTCGTATGGTGAGTGTAGAGAACGGAGACCCTTTTACTGGAGAGGCATTCCATCTTAGTCCTCACGGGTGACAACGCATTTTATTTTGATTTTATTGAAGATAGATGTAGATGTCTATGGTCACAGCAACCACTTGCCATCAGGTGGACTGTGTTTCTTGTCACCGATCCTATAAAAAAAAAACGTCACTATTATTATGTGATTCCTCAATCGGAGGTTTAATTTCAAAGATTTAATTTTTATATGACTATGTGAAATTTATTTATTAACTTTTTTAAACAAAGTAACATTTTATCTAAGTGTTTATTGTTTTTATAATTTTAAGGATGTCTTTATGTGTTGTTTTCGAAAATTCACTGTTACGTTCACTGGCTATCTGTATTTTATTTTATCTAAAATATTATTTTTATATTGAGGTATTATATTTTAATCACCACTATGAAATTTATTCGCAAAGTTATTTACAATAATACTTTTATTTTTGTTTGTGCCTCCAAACGCATTTAGGAGAACTGTATCTACTGTCTTACGTACCCTACCTCTTATTCTGCATAGAATAAACCATAGTCGTTTCAAATTATCTTTATTTTTATTAATTTCATTATAGATGTATTTATGTTTGGAGGATCTGATTAATTTATTTGCATAGTTTCACGTTTTATTATATTATATTGTGTTTTTAATATTTTATTATTATTATCTTTGATCCATTGGTATAATAGTTTATCTCTATACTCGCAAGCTTTGATAATACGTGAACTTATCCATTTATTTTCGGTGCGTTTCGTATTGGTGTTTTTAATTTTTAAAGTAATTTTTGCGTCGTTGTAGCATTCATTTATATACATATATTGTAGTATAGTATCTGGACAAACCACATCTACAACTTCCTACCAGTTAATGTTATTTAAAGAACGTTTTAATATTTCATTGTCAAATATATTTTATTAGTAGCTTCACCTGTGGATGCGCACGAGTTTGTCCCACACGGGCAAGCACTACCGCTCGGTGGTCCGCTAGCACAATTCCAAGCGCCGCGGTGTAAACATCATGTGTGCGTGATCTCGAGTACACATGATCAATACTGGATTTAGTTATTCTATCGTCAGTTAATTCAATTCTAGTGTAGTGCGTAATCCCCACGCAAGGCCGTAGTTATGAAATGCAGTTATATTTATGTCTTATAGGAGAATATATTTGTAAGTCTATATTCATATCTCCGAGAATAGTTCTCACTTTGTGTCCATACTACCGATTAATATGTGAAGTTCATCGATAAATAAGTGTTTGCTTAGTTTAGGGGCGATAAATGTGCACATACAGTTGCCGTATAAAAAAATGGAGTGCTAATTTGAAGTAGTATATGTTCAAAATGCTTTGATATACGTTACTTATTCTTGTTAATTTATTTTTCTTGTGTATATGTGCTATAATACCGCCACCCTTTGGTTTTTATGCAGCACTATGTGCATTTACAGTCCGGAAGGTGATACATATCGCTTAGAGTCAGGTATATTAACCACGTTACCAATATAATATCTATACATGCGTTTGATGAATACACACACTGTTCTAATGCATCAAAGTTTTTAATCAAAGACCTTCTTATATTTATGTGCATGCATAAAGGTTAGTTTGACAATTTTAACAGAAACAGGTTTTAGAAATGAATTAGTGTTAGTGCAATTACTCAATTCACAAATATCGTCTAACTGTATGTCCATTTAAATAATATTTTGATATATTTTATGTGAAAGGAGTACCTATATAATAACTTATTGCGGCTGTATATGGACTTTGTAGCAAAGCTTTGATGTCATCATCAGTTATAATAATGATTGATTGATCTTTTCACTTTTTCTTGCTCTAATGACTTTTTTGCACCACATATTTGTATAGTCATATAGTCACATATGGTATTGTGAATTTTAATGATTGATGAAGTATTTTGTATTACGCCAGTTATAAGAACTATAGGAACTATAATGGCGTTATTTAAGTTCCACATTCTAATAGGTTTAGTGGTTCAGTCGGATTCCGCGCTTGGGCCTTGTAGACCCGGACGTGTCGGTTGAGTTCACTCGTCACTCCACCTATTGCCCCTGCGCACAAATTATTTTAACTACGTTTTATTACTTACTGAATACACTGCATTGCTTGGTGCTTTGTATTTGGTTACTGCCTGGTGCACTTATTGTGGTGCAAAGCACATCTCGCGGGTGACAGCACCTCACAGTGAAGTGTAGTGAACGCTTATTGTGGTGCTAAGCGTGTTTTGGCGTAACCTCCTTCCTGGCTTCCTGGTACTGGTATCGGCAACCGTAAGCAGAGTGAAACACTCGCCGCCTCAGAGACGGCCATGGTTTTCAATTTTTGTGTTCCTTGTTGCATTAGGCAACAGCTAGGTACACACGCTAGCGTACCTCCCGCGCTGAAAGGTGGGGAGCTTGGTACACACCTGTGCTGTCTATTAGAACAAGAAGATGGCGTCTATAACGATCGACGAACTTGATGACTTTTTAGTCGAGCCTGCCCCGACATTTGGACTGTGTTCTTGCACATCGCAATGCCCGTCCCGCACCCACGCCCGCACTCGAGCCCGCGCCTCTAGCCGCCCCTCACCCAGCGTGTCTGGCCCCTATCTATCGTCCGACCGTACGGATTGACGACCCTAGTTGCAGTGCACTGATCTAAAACCCTGTATCCATAGACACAATTTATGACGCCGCGTCCCCGCACCTTCCGCAATGTCCACCCGCGGTATCTCCCGTCTTCTCGAATGCCGAATCAGGCCCGACTTGAGACTGACATGCGTGTCCTGCTTGCCCGAAGACGAAGGCTTCACCTTCGTTCAGGGCAAAAGCAAACGCGCAACCCACAAAAGGCAGCGAGCCTAACTCAGCCCCTCGTCCCGCACCGCCACTCCGGAAAAATGCAGCTCGCGGCGCGAGCTTTAACCCCTAAGCCTGCCAAGCCCGCAGCGAAGGGTGCCCTGCTGAACGTAGGAAGCCCCCGCCACCCATTATTGTTCAAGACAAAACCAAATGGAATAACTTTTCCAATTGGTTGAACCTCAATATATGCCGGAAGTGCAAAATGCCGGTCACGGCATCAGAATTTTCGTAGATACGACTGAGGACTTCCGCGTGTGACAAACCACCTGCGCGCCCAACAAGTCAGCTTTCATACTGTGACGATGCAATATTAATATTATTAATAAATAATAAATAATTTCAATGTAGAGACATTAAGAAATATCATGGAAGTTAATATTTTGAACATTAAAATGCATTAATAAGCATAAAGTTCAAATATAATTTCGCATATTGAGTATTATAGTATAGTAAAGTCATAATATTGTCTTTAAACATCTTTAAATTTATTAAAACTCTGCTTAAAATATTCAAAATGTATTAAATAATAGAAGCACAAGTCGATTATATTGCAATAATAAAGATAAATGATAATAGTATAATTGAAAATGGGTCAAAATAAAAAAAGTTAATGAGGGTATTTATGTAATGATTGCTTATATGAAGGAGTTGCAGAGACACATACACATGGTTGTACATATACCGGGTGTTTAAACGCCCCGAAAACAAAGACAGATGATAGAACTAAGAATACCTATGATGATGGGTCACAAAGAAATTGATCCAGAGGAAAAATCATCTTTTCACAACGTTTTATTAACTTTATTCACGCTCCATCATGATAGCACAAAAATGAAACGATATTTTATAAAAAAATCATGAAAATACTTAAACATAAAACCAGCAGTGAAACTTAAAAGAAAATCAGCTGACAATAGGGTCAGTATCCTCGCGGCGCCGAACTTATTCTAGATCGGTACGAAACAATGCATTAGGTATACTACTCACTCTACCCTTCCTTTCACACACGCGCTGCCTCGTGTCACCTCGCGTTGTGGAATTTCCACATGTCAGCGTTGCAAAACAAAATTAATCTTATAAAATTAGTTGAAAATTGATTCACTTAAAATAAAATTGAGGGAATTTATGGGGAATCAAGTTTTGTCCCAAAATTAGGGACATGATTTTCAGGATTATTTGACATGAATTGGGGAATTTGACAAATTGGTGTTGGCACGCTGCCATGTTGCACTGAATTTGGTTTGCTGGCGACATAAGAATTAGAGGCGGCAATCACTATAAACTTGCAAGTAATTTTAATAATTTTGACGTACCTCTTTAAATTCAAAGTATTGGTCGGATTAAATACGGAAAGTCAATTAGAAGTAAAAGTATTATTTTTTACATTAATGATAGATTATTTAACTGTCGATGATAATTGCAATTGATTTTAACTATTAAATTATTCAGTACCATCATTTTTTTTCTATTTTCTTATACAAAATCAAAGATAACGATGAAATAGTGTTTATAATTGTGTGAGTACTGAGTACCCAATTAGGTACGTTTATTAATTCAATAATTTTGTAGTAAAGAACTGCTTGTTGCGTCAGGGCTCAATTGATTTTGTAATTGTATTAAAATGACAACCATAACTTCTAAATTCCATATGAAGACTAGTCGTAGGGATAACTAAACTTATAAATAAAATAAACGTTGGCGATGTCTTTATGGTTTAACGGTCTGTGGAGTCCTCATCAGTGCTTCAAGGACGTTACCTCGTGCGCATTTGTTTTGACGGGATTGATTAATAATTTTAGTTTTTGAGACAGTTCCGTGTTGATTATCACGACAGTTCAATTGTTTTGTTTATTAAATTATTGGCGTTATTACTTGTTATTTATTACTTAATTATATTATTCTTGTTGTTAAGTTTTGTGTTTTTGTTTTGTTTTAATAATGCCTAACGCGTAGGTACGTTTATAGTGCTCGTGAATGACAACATGTTAATGTGGCTTGGAGAATCAGGCCACGGAGGATCGGTAAGCTGTTTCATAACTAATTTTTTTTAAATAACTTAGTACTGAACTGATCTGAATAGGTACATAACTGAATACATCAAAATAATAAACATACCTAAACAACGAATAAAAAAGCATGACTCTAACCTTGTTAACATTTTATTTAAGTATTTTTTTTTCATTAGCGAATGGAACCAGTTATTTGGTTTATTTAACCTATTTTGTTAAATAACTTAGCACTCAACTGATCTGAATAGGTACATAACTGAATACATCAGAATAATAAACATACCTACACAATGGATAAAAAGCATGACTCTAACCTTGTTAACATTTTATTTAAGTATATTTTCATTAGCGGGGAATCGAACCAGTTATTTGGTTTATTTAACCTGTGAATTGAATTAAAGTGGCTATGGAGACACAGGCAAAATAGTAGGTTAAGTAGATAAGTTAGGTATTTAGACAAGTGTTGTAAATTATTAGGTATTGTAGTACCATCGCTAGTTGCGGGCGCGCGAATTCGGCGTTCGCGCGTACATTGACCTCTAGTCAGCTGATTGTAATTCAGTAATTCCACTGCAGGTTTTATGTTTCAGTATTTTCATGATTTTTAAATGAAATTAACGTTTTATTTGGTTGTACTAATACGATGGAGTGAATAAAGCTAATAAAACGTGTGAAAAGATGATTTTTTTCATCAGGATCGATTTTATATTTCACCCATAATCAAAGATATAATTAGTACTGTCGTTGTCTTCTGGAGCGTTTCAAAATACCCTGTATATCGGGTGGTCGGCTGACCGACCGCTACTAGTACTGTTGCACAATGTAAGTTACTTATGATAGAAAGGTCTATGGAACAAAATCATTCATATAGAACTCTCTATGATGGAAGTATTATGATAAAAGTTATGACTGATGTCCCATATGTAAAAGATATATAATAGTAAGGTATATGAAATAAAGCAATATGGGAGGTCTCAAATATGTAAAAATATGTAAAAGCATTATATTGATTTGTGGCATAACTTGGGGAGGCCTTGTTCAGCAGTGGACATGTGAAAGGCTGTAATGATGATAATGATGATTATATTGAAAAAGAAATGGGACATATTATATGGGTGGTCGGGTGAGCGATCACAATAGTATTGTTGCACAATGTATAGTCCTATATTAGGGACTTATGATAGTAAGGTCTATGATACAAAAGAATTAATATAGAAGGTATCTATGATGCTTAACCATTATGATATCAGAGTTATGACTTGAAGTCCATATGTAAAAGATATATAATAGTAAGGTATATGAAATAAAGCAATATGTGGGAGGTCTCAAATATGTAAAAGCATTATATTGGAAGAAATGGGACATCAAAAGATTATTATAGTGGCGTGTAGCTCTTCACAGCGTCCGAGATCGTCTTGTTCTTCAAGAAAAGCGACAACGCTCTCGAAGAACTACAGGCCCATTTCCTTCTGAGCCGCGTCTACGTGCTATTTTCGAGAGTCATTACGAATCGTCTCGCACGCAGACACGATAATTCCCAGCCTCCCGAACAAGCTGAGTTTGAAAAAGGTTTTATTACCATAGACCACATACATACCCTTCGGCAAATTGCACAGGAGACCGAAGAGTACAATCCGCCACTTTGCCTTGTGTATGTGGACTATGAGAAAGCCTTTGATTCCGTCGATATTTGGCGGTGCTGCAGTCCCTTCAGCGGTGCAATGGACTGTCGGTATATCGAGGTGCTGAAGTGTTTGTACAAAAGTGGCCATGGCTATCCGAGTACAGAACCAGAGTACGAAACCCATCCAACTGGAGAGAGGAAGACAGGGTGACGTAATATCCCCGAAACTTTACCGCTTATTGGAAGACATTTCAAGCTACTGACTGAAAGGATACGGTATTAACATCAATGGCGAGTACACCACTCATTCGATTTGACGATAGGTCCTTATGGCAGAATCGCTGGAGGACCTAAGCACTATGCTCAATGACCTCAATAGTGTCTCCCAACGGATAGGTCTCAAGATGAACATGGACAAAACAAAATCATGTTTAATGTCTATGTCACACCTATGCCGGTAGTTGTTGGAACACTAAGCTCGAAGTTGTTGACGAATATGTTTACCTGGGACAAATAGTCCGACTAGGTAAGTCCAACTTCGACCGAGAGGTCAATCGACGGATTCAACTCAGCTGGGCAGCGTTCGGGAGATTACGACCCAACCTCGTCAGGCATACCTCAAAACCTCAAAACTAAATTGTACAACCAGTGCGTGTTGCCAGTGATGACATACGGAACTGAGACGTGGTCCTTCACTGCTGGCCGTATGAGGAAGCTCAAGGTCGCTCAGCGAGCTATGGAGAGAGCTATGCTCGGGTTTCTGCGTGATAAACTTAGAAATGAGGATATCCGCAGTAGAACCAAACCGACATAGCCCAAAGGGTTAGTAAGCTGAAGTGGCAATGGCCGGCCATATAGCTCGAAGAACCGACAACCGATGGGAAGAAAGGTTCTCAGTGGCAGCCTCGCCGGCAGGCGAAGTGTAGGGCGTCCCCACTAGATGGAGTGACGACCTGGTAAGACATGCAGGAAGTCAATGGATGCAGGTGGCTCGGGACCGTGCTTTGTGGCATTCCGTGGGGAGGCCTATGTTCAGCAGTGGACTTGTGAAGGGCTGTAATGAATGAATGAATGAATGAATGCTGGAAAACCTGACGCTATATTTCTGTAGTAGCAAGAAGTGATTTCTTCACTTCTATTTATTTCATAATACTAGTTTATCGAGGAAAGATTTATAATAAATAAGTAAAATATTTTGTCTTGGAACTATGGAGTCTCAACACGTCATGCTAGTGCTTTGCGTTTTAGTATTCACTGATAGATGAATTGGTGAATTGGAGAATATTTGATTACTCGCTAAGATACCAAATATGGCTTTCCATATTGGTTAGAAAATATAATTTAAATTTTAATATAAGAAAAATAATTTTAAATTGTATCACTTCTCATGAAAATATTTGCATTTTTGGTGGTCAATACACGAAACTGTGGGAGAGAAATGCTGTTTAGACTAGATAATAATAAACATATCTTATTTGCACGAAAATGTTAGTATATTCATTTTCTCATCTCTTATGTAATGAATTTCCGTAAAGGATGCTGTTCCTGATTAATAACTATGGTGTGAGCCAAAACCGACAAGCGGATGGAAACGCATGTTTACTATTATTGTCAACCAAACAAAGACAACATCCCTCCATACATTGCCGCCTGACCAAATAAATAAACAAATGCGATACCCTATGCGAAATGCAGCCTTAATAGCTCATGGATGTAATCTAACAAGAAACTGCCTGCTAAAATTATCTTCACGTACACGAGAAGAAGGACGGAAATTACATGGATATTAAACAGTGGGTGATTCTTGCATACATAATATTTTAAAAATAGAACAATTTCTACAGTTTACGCTTCTTTAGCTGCTAAAGAAATTTTGATGTAGCGTTGGCATTGAGTTACAATACCTATAGAGTCACAAACAGACAAATAAAATGTCGCGCCAAAACTCGGCGCACGCTGCGAAGTGCGCAGAGTTTTTGTTTAGTTATGAAAACCACAATCCTCGTACAACGTCCGCGATGCCAAAGTGTTCGGTGATTTCTGCCCAAATAACAGCAGACACGTGCGAAAAAAGGATGGTGTTTCATATTTTAGGTAAGTATCATACCAAATTTACGTATTTATGTATCCACAGTGCATGTTTTCATTTAAATTTCAATAATTTTCATTTTATTAGCAAACTAAAACACTCACCGCCGACCGCGCGGCGCCGTGATTTGTTTCTCTCATTAGACAAATATGCAAGAGTAAAGAGAAACAAATAGTCACGCGTACGAGAGTGACTCGCAAATTATGTTCTAACGGTTCTATGGGTGGATTGATACAATAAATATTTTTACAGATTTTAAACTTAATGTACTAATATTACAATGTTGTTAAATGTTTTATTTTTAGTTTTCCGTACAAAATGTAGGTCGAAAGAGTTTTATTATTTTAAGTATAATTAAAATATGTTTTTGTTTTAGTTTTATTATTTTTATATGTTTTTTTTTTGTTTTAGTTTTATGTTATAATTTAGGGTATAAGCTATTTACATTTTCATCCGAATCCGTCGATCTGTTAGAGCACGAACAAAATACAAACATACACACTAAAACGTACATACCCTTCATAATATTAGTGTGACTAGCTGACTCGCCCTGACTCCACCCAGTTGAATAATATAATTATGTCCATCCTAAATTCTAAATGTCCATTCTAGTAGTAATTAATACTTAGCATTTTAGTACCTAATTCACAAACCTTAGTGGTTTACTAGTGCTATTAATACTATTAATTATTACACCAATTTTTTTTTCATTTACTTATCATATAAAAAATCTTATAAAATGTGTTATGATTTTTAATATGATAAGTAAATTAAAAGAAATTGGTGTAATAATTTTGAAATCAGTTGTTTAGTTCTCCTAGGTACATATAAACTCACAAACTCATATTTCACAATTATTATAAACTCCTAATAATATTAGTATAAATAGCGTCTCCACTGATGCCTTGTTCCCTGCTCGTACGCAAGCCCTTGAGTGAATGATGATGACATTGCATACGAGCGACTTTGAACATTATACAAGCAGGTTAACGTCTAAATTCGAGCAAATGTCATTTTGAACTATATAATATCAAAATATATAGGTATATGGAACGGCGCTCGGACATTTTTGAGTATTGTCAGTTAGAGATTGTGACTCTATAGGTATTGTAACTCAATGAGCGTTGGCTTATATTTAGATTATAAGCAGTTTCATTTCCATAATTTATCCTGGAAAATTTTCTTTACTTTATTAGCGGACTTCAAAAACATCGATTTTTTGTACGTATGATTCACGATATTATATACGATAGTATTCGACAATCTGCAACTGATTTAAATGATATTGTTTTCATATAGACTAACACCTCAATGGTCCCGAAGGGTGGATAAATTAAGTAGGATATGAAATTTCTTGTGTAACTATTTCGACTAACAAATACAAAGGATCAAAAAATAAACTTTAAAAAGTAAAAATTGACTTCAAAAATTAAAAAGATGAAAAGAAATTTCGAAGACAGCCGAGATAGCAGTTACACAAGGGATTTTTCTATATATAACTTTAATACGAAGTACACAGTTTTCATGTTCCAGGTTGTCGGCACGTTCCATTGCCCGTGGAACTAGGTTAACATGTGGATTTCCGATAGGTATTCCTTTTGTAACGGAATAATTAAAATTTCCATTAGTACGTCATTTTATTTACAGTATTTGTTGTCATTTGTTGTTGACGAAGTTATATTATTAAGTTCTTATTACGATGATGTTCTTCTGGCCGATTTTGAACTGTGTGAGGATTATAATAATACATAATAATAATAATATTTTTATTAATTTAGATTAAACACACTATTCATAATTTAGGGTTTGATGTCTGTACTAGCGATAATAATGTAATCTTAACATTCTGAAATAGATTTATGTAGATTGTGCTAATATTTAAAAATAAACGACTTTTACCATAAGATTCACTTATTTTAATAATTGGTAGAAAATAAGCTCAATTGTCAAGGATCTGGATGAAATTTAAAAGACCACAGTAAAGTACCTGAAATTATACTGACTTACTACCTTCAGACCGGAATAATGCAACACGCACTGCTATTTGGCGGCAGAAATAGGTACGAGTAGTCCTGCTAAGTAAGATAAGTTGTTTAAAAAAAATTCACTCGTGCAGGTTTCATCATAATTTACTTTTAGTCAGTGTGACCCGCAACCCCACCTGGTGGTAAGGGGTATGGGAATATAAACGTGATATATATAGTAAAGTTGATCTACGTTTGTCAAAAATTACTGTAAAATTTTATATGGACTGACTATTAAAACTTGAACTAAGACATTTTATAGAAATATCACTCTTATGAGAACCATTATACAATTTGCCATCTAAATTATTATGTAAATATTATTGAACATTATAACATTATATAGAGTGATTTTAATGAGATGGGAGCTAAAGGAATGTAAAGTTATTTACTGCTATGGTGCTTGGCGCATTAAAATTTCAACACTTTTACCGTCGACCGAAAACTCGAATGATATTTGTACTGAATTTGGGTTGGTATCCTTTTCACGTTTATGTTTTTGGTTGGATATCATTAATTTTTGTAAATAAGTCTTATTTTTATTATTATAAATAAATACATGACCTTCAAATTTTTTGAGCTTACGTTAAATATTACAAAGTTATTGGTACTCGTAACAATAACACTTGTCGACACCGAATGTCGACAATTTTTAGTTTCAGATTTTTTCCTTCGTTCCTAATGAAACGTGGAGTGGCTTAGGTTTTTGATGAGCGTATCAGTGAGTGATAAAAATTGTACTTTACAGACCTTAATAACTCAAGAATTATATAACAGATTTATTCATATTCCTTGGGTCATCATTAGGTATAACAAGGAAAAATGTTTGATTAGATCTACATTCGAGTATAAAATATACTTTGCACCACAATATCCTCTCTGCTTAGCCTGGAGGTAGACTTGTAGAGAATGCTCTGTTGCATTAATTCCGCCTTTCTGTACTTGATGTGCACATAAAGCATAAATAAATAAATAAACAAATAAATAAATGGGTCCATAAAATTCCACTTATGAATATAAGCTTCCCTCATAGATTGCCTTGTAGATTGCGGGTTTGGTAACCGCAGTTTTTAATATTTTGAGTTGTTATCAGTATAATGCTGGTTCCCATTTCCTGTTTCAGTTAATATATTATTCTTACACCGCCACTACACGGTTGTAGATAAAATATTTATTGTGTTATGGGCGGTCCAACGTGGCTCGAAATAGTTCATATAAATATATACTGCCGTGTGTCTAGGTCAGATGTAGCAGCAGTAATCAGTAAATACATATTGAAACACGTAAATTATGGATTTTCTTAAGATAAAATGTAACTATGTCACATTGTTTGTAGTTATAATAATATCTAATAATTAAAATAACCATTACTTCTAACTTTGTTCTCTAAGTAAAATCAGCGACAGTCGTTTATGTCGTCTAGTAGGTGGTTTAGGTTTAGTGGTAGGACTCTATATACATCATTACTTTTAGACTTTTGAGGTCGTAAGGGTATATTTAATTAGTTTTTAAAGTTTTTACGGTGGTAGAGCCACGCAGCAGCTTTGCTGTTGCACGTATGAGCCAGCTCGAGCCGGTTATTACCACGACCTCACAGAATACTGGCGTGAAGTGGAAGCTCTGCTTTGCGTTTCGTCTGGTGAGTGCAGGTGACCGGGCCCAATTCCCCCATCAACATGGTAGCGGAATTAAATTTTAGACTACCCCAGGAGGTAACAGCACCCTGGAGATCCTCGCTGAGCATCCACAACCATGCTACTCTACTCCTGAGCGTGGGAGCTCAGGCTGCCCCATATTCTGGAGGGCAAAATTCCACTCAAAACAATAACTGCTCCAGGGCAAACTGAGCAACAAGACCAGAACACGACCACACGCTATCCGTGGTTCTTCTGCAACATCAGGGACTTCCGCGAACCTAAACGCCGTCCACTACCATCTCAGACAGCGAAGCCGCCTTACTCTTTCTGACCGAGACGCGAGTGTCCTCTCCGGCTGATACTTCGTATCTCTCCAGGGTACAAATTGGAACACTCCTTTGTGCCTCGGGCTGGAGTTGCGTATGCGTCAGAGAGACATCTGTTCTCGACGCCTCGACAGTCTTGAAGGTTCGGACCTGTCCATCCTTTGGCTACGCGTAGATGGCGACGACCATCCGCGCGTCTGCGGGTGCCTCTATAACTCCCATAGCGGTAATGCCGAAACAGACCGACTCATCGACCACGTCAAAATGGCTACAGATTCCTTGCTACAACAGGTCCCATCCGCAGAGATCGTGATCCTTGGCGATTTTAACGCCCACCACGCCGAATAAACGGTTCACGTTAAACCGATCATGCGGGAGATCTGTTATGACTTTGCCTTGGCATATGGTCTGACACAGCTGGTTACTTCTTCACACGCGGATTCCAGATGTGAAGGATCATACACCTTCCTGTTGGACCTTCTGCGGCCTCTCATCCGGACGGATATCAGGTTTCCGTCGATGCCCCTCTCAGCTCTTTGGACCATTGTCTGATCCGGTGTGGTGCCACTCACGCTCCTCGCGGTTGCGTTCTGCAGGTTACCGCCGTGTTTGGCATTACAGGTCGGCTGATTGGGACGGAATGGGTCTTTCTTTGCATCCTACCTGCGGGGGGGCAGGTTTGCTTCTCGCCGGATGATCCCAGCGCTGTTTCTGACTCTGTCACTGATGTGGTATTACGGGAATGGAACTATTTATTCCATCATCTGTGGTACCCATCAGGCGAATCGCAGCCTAGTTTGGTCGCTCCTGTAAGACTGCATTACGCAGTAAGCAGAGTGCTATCGAGCCTGGGCTGAGGCTTCGGCGGCTCGGCATATAAACAGCGTATAAAAAGTATAACTTCGCCTCAGGTCCTTCAAAGTGTTGTGCCAAGGCAAAGTCAGAGCACATAGGCAGAATTGGCGAGAAACTAGTTCGCCTTCCTTCGGGAACCCGTGCATTCTGGTCTCGCCGCTGTCCAAGGAATTTCTGTAAGCCATCACTACCTCTCTGCACAGGGAGGACGACTCACTGGCCCATGCCGCAAAAGAGAAAGCCGACCTTTTAGGCTCACTTTGCGTCCAACTCGACTTGATGACGGGAGAACACACCGCCGGCCATCCCGCGGTGTGAGTGCTCCATGCCGTTGTTCGGTTCTCACAGCGCTCGGTTCGCAAAGCACTCCTCCTGGACATCCACAAGTCGAGTACTACAACTACAGGCCTATCGCAATCACCCCTTGTTCTTCCAAAATAATGGAATCCATTATAAACTGCCAGCTCATGCGGTACCTTGAGGATCACCAGCTGATTAGTGACCGCCAATACGGTTTTCGTCGGGGTCGATCAGCTGGTGATCTTCTGTCTACCTGACTCATAGATGGGCGGAGGCAGAGTCCAGGGGAGGCATTGGCCGTTAGCGACATTGCGCTTCGATCGGGTTTAAAGCGCTTACGAAGCCCTTCCTATGGGCTTCCCGAGAAATTGTGCATGGATCACCAGCTTGCAGATCGGAGTATCGTTGTAGACGGTGCATCCGACCATGCTCCATTAACGCTGGTGTTCCACAATGCTGCGTGCCACCAACGCTGTTTCTTCTGCATATCAATGATATGTTGCAAACCGGTAGCATTCATTGCTATGCGGATGATAGCACTGGTGATGCTCTATACGCCGGTCGTGTGAATATTTCTCGGGAAAATCGCCGAGTATCGGAACAACTTCAGTCGAAGTCGAGTCTTTGCGAACAAAGTCTCGGATTGAAAGGACTAAATCTAGTCCAGTTTAATCCTCAGAAGACAAGTTTGCGCGTTTACCGCTAAAAAGAACCCCTTTGTCGCTCCTCAGTTTCACCCTCTGCTGTTCAGCCAGTATCGGAACTCGGCGTCGACATATCGAGTGACGCAGTTTCGCGGTCACTTTAAGAGAAGGCCAAATTGGCCCTAAAAGCTTGTGCTCAGCAGAGCGGGACAGTATTTCATGCCGGCACAACGCCTGCAACTTTACGAGCAGTTCTGGCCTCACATGGAATACTGTTCCCATCTCTGGCCAGGCTCCCAGTGCCAGCTCCTTCCACTTGACCGCATCCAGCTCAGAGCGGCTCGAATCGTCGACGACCGAGTCCTTCCGATCGGCTCGATTCATTGGCGCTGAAGAGATGTTGCACTTTGCATTTTCTTTCGCATTTACCACGGGAGTGCTCTGAGGAATTGTTCGGATTTATCCCAGCCGCCACATTTCACGAACGCATCGCGGCAGAACTCCTGATACCATCCACACCATCTGGATGATTGGCGGTCCACCACTGTGCGATTTAGAAGATGTTTTTTCCTCGCACAACTTCCTTGTAATAGTTTACCACCAGCGATTTTTCCGACCGATACGACTTAGGTACCTTCAAGAGAAAGAGCCTCACTCCTTTTAAAAAGCGTCGGCAACGCATCTGCACCTCCGGTTCTGGTGTTGCAGTTGTTCGTGGGCAGCGGTAGTCACTTACCATCAGGTGAGCCGCATGCTCGTTTGCCCCCTCTCCTATAAAAAAAAAAGTAAAAATTACTAAATAGATTGACGATTTTGTCACGGTACTGTTGTAAAACTTGGATAAGGCTAAAACTACTAAAAGAAAAAAAACTCCATTATGATAACATCAGCGTTTCAACCTAATTCTCCTTAATGTTTGTATAATATTTCAAAGTATGGTAATATTGAATTGCTTGTGTTAATTTAAGTTATTTATTAATTTGGTAGCAGAAGCATATTATTATGAATTCATATTACTGAAAGTAGTTTTAATACACTTAAGTGAAATAATGAACTTTAAAGTAATTTAAAATACCTGTAAGTGAATTTTATTATTTTACCTATACTAATTCAGGAATAGATAGATAGATAGATAAAGCATTTATTTGTTTCTCCAATCACACACGTAAATTCAGGTACAAAATACGTATTACAAAAAAAAGTTAAACAATCTTAAGATCTAAATGTACATGTGTGTTGCAGTTTAACAAATAGGTCCTAGCTCAGCGATTAATATTGCTCAGAGAGCAAACACTGATTTTCAGCTATTACCCTCGAGATGACGAGACGAAAATGAGCACAATAATACTATTGTGCTCATTTTTGATTATACAATCAGTGTAAATATGTATGAATTATGTGTCCTTTAAGCCCTACGACTTGCATCTTGGGTTCAATTTATTAAAATTACTGAAAGGTGTGTAAGTTTGAAAATTGCACAAGTTAAAGCCAGTATCTAAAATGCTTAGATAGCTATGATGAGTTGGTAGAATGAAAATGTCATGATTTATAGCTGACAAACGAAGTGTTTGGGAATATCTTGTTTTTGTTTATCTAGAAGATATTTTTTAAATTTATTTTTAAAATTGTAATTAGTGTGAAGATTTTTATTGGTGGTGGGATGTTATTCCAACACTTCGTTGCTATATATCGAAAACTGCCAAAATGCTGTTTTATGGCTGTAATATAAGAGTGCTGACCTTATGGACCTCAATTGTTTTCCAGAATTTTGCCTTGCAAATTTTATCTTTGCATGCAGTACTCAGGTTTTTAAACTTAACAACATTGAAGACAAGCCCTCCTAAATGCAACTCTTCTACGAGTCCATGTTGAGCATGGAAGCAGTATTCAAGAAAGGAGTAATGTGATTGGGGGACCTCAAAACAGAAATGACAGCATGCATTTTGTACGCGCTTTATTAGTCGTTTTGTTTTGCTGAAAACCAGGTCCATAAACAACATCTCCGTAGTTAAGCCTGGATAAAATTAGAGCCTCACAAAGAGTAACGCGTGCCGGTACAGAAAGTTGGTCACGGATTTGGTATCTTTACCTTTAGACGATAAAAACAGTTTTTTACCATATCTAGGACTTTGGTTTTTGGCTTCATCCACGCGCATTATATGTTTGCCCAGAATATTAACGTCTAGGTCATCACAAATTCTACTTATTTGCGTCTTTGTACCCATGACAATATATTTTGACTTTGTGGGGTTTAAAACAAGAGCATTTCGTTAAGCCGTTTTACAGCTTGTGGTAACTTATCTGGTGAATCTGGCACGTATACTTGCACATCGTCAGCGTAGCAGTGCTATAAATGTGTATGTAAATAAAATGTAATGTAAATGTGTGCGGTAAATTATAACACAGTAAATTATAAAAAGTAGTGGACCAAGTATCGAACCCTGAGGAACACCGCGATTAATAAGCCTAGGATGTGAACATACATTAGACCCATCACTCTTTACTAATTTTACTGACTGGTACCGGTTACTCAAGTAACTACTAAACCACTTGACCGAATTTTCGTCTAAACCATAATATGACAGTTTAGCAAGCAGTAGGCGAATATTTAGGCAGTCGAAAGCGCGGGAATAGTCCAATAGCGTTAGAATTGTACTGTGACCGAAATCTAGTTCAGCTAATATATTGTCTGTGACATTGAGTAAAGCAGTCGTTGTGCCACGTTCTTTGCGAAACCCAGATTGTAAATGAGGCAAGATGTTAGTCGCTTCAACATATTTAGTCAACTGTTCGCAAATAGCTTTCTCTAGCAGTTTTGCAAGGAAAGGCAAAATGCTGATGGGCCTAAGATCTTTTAACTCGACCGGGTTTTTTGGGTATAGGGCCACTAGTGCCTCCTTCCACTTATAAGGAACTATACCCGTCATAATTGACTTATTATCTATAGTCGTGATTGCATCCAGAGTGCAAGGAAGAGAGAGTAATATCATGTCTCTGCTAATTCCTTCGTGTCCAACAACAGCGATTTTATGGACATAATATATTTAGAAATATCTGCTGATCCTACGGGAGCTAATTTAAATTCCTCTGTATTGAATTTATTATGTTCAAAATAATATATTCTGCATTGAAAACGTTGTATCCCGGAATATTCAAAAAGTTATCATTGATTTTGTTTACGTCATTGAAATGGGAGGCAAGGATTTGTCTTTCGAGGGGTCAACCAAAATTTTTCCTTCAAATTTTTCCAAAATGTTTCGCTATTTTTAGCTTGAGAATTAACTAAGCTATTGAAGTAAGCCCACTTTTCACCTGAAATACTTGTTAAAACTAGACTTTTGAGCTCCTTGTAATATTTTTTATGTTAGTCTGATCCGGAGTTTCAATAGACATCGTGAGCCATATTACGCTCATCGATCATCATTTTGCAGGCATCGGTTACCCACGGCAGTGAATATTGGGTTTTTAGAGTTACTGTTTTCACTGCTGCATATTTATCAAAGAGAGAGAGAATCATTGAATTAAACTTTTCCACAATCATATCCACTGAAGGTAACTCAATTACATCGTTCCAATTTATTGCATATAAATCATTATTAAATTCATGTAAATTTATTTTATTAATTGGTCTGAAACTAAAGGTTCTAGTTGGGATTTTAACCTTTTTTAATGACAGTGTAACATTAACCATTGCATGTCCATTTGAACCCATTATATTGTTAACAGTGACATCACGAACTGGTGCGTTAGTACATACAAGATCTACTAGTCTCAGTATACGAAGTGTAATGAGTCGGCTCACTGACAATTTGACGGAGGTTCATGTAATCAAGGAATTGATTAACTTTGACCGTACCTATTACTTCCCACAAGTATGTAAATGTTAAAATCTCCCAAACGATACAATAAAATCATACCTTGAAAAATAATTAATGGAATCAGTTATTGCATCAATAAATATATCTACATTGATCCATTGTGGTCTGTACGCAGTTCCTATAGCAACACAATAACAATTGACACGAGTTGATAACCACATCTGCTCAATTAGCTCATTAGGCCTGGCCAAATATCTCACTTTAACGTCGCGTTTAATATAAAAGCAAGTCCACCGGGCCATGAGGAAATAGGAGTGTCGGTATTACGATTCGCCGTTCTCCCTTACCGGAGGTCTTGAAGAGCCATAGACCAGATCTCTGCTGGGGTCAGGAAAGCTCGTGCTCTGAATCTCGTTTTACCTCTTCCCATGGCCTCCACGTATCGGAATTAGGGGGTCCATTGCGCAAGTGAAATTCGAGGCCGAGGAGGAACGCGCGCCTTGTGTTTTAAGGTCTGAAGCTGTTGTGTTTTCCCTCTCTTCTGATATTGTTACGAGTGTATATTTCCGAATATTATTACTAATATAATATATTTTCAATATAAAAATTTTAGCGGTAAAGACTTATTTAAATAGTAGTCAAACACATTCACTTTGTCGTATGACGGCTCCATGACGCAGTGGCTTAGCAATAAGCTGAAGCGCTGAGGACCGTGGGTTCGAATCCCGCACAGAAAAAGTATTTGTATGACCTTGTGAAATATATGTTTGTAAACTTCCTCCGCTATACAGAAGAAAATCCTAATGTGGGGGAAAATCCTAATGTTTTTCTAATAAAAAAGACAAACGAAAGACTTTATCACATACATCTACTAGCACGAAATAGCAAATAAAGTAATCAAGCCGAATGTACAAACCAATTTGTTATGGACAAACGTTAGTTCATAAATAATTGAATACCTTTCCAGAATTTGCTATTGTATTTGCACACCTCATAATGCGAAGCGTTATTAGGTAGTGCTTACCTCGACACGTCAAGTTCAAGCAATTTTGTGTTCTTAAAATGCCTCTATCATAACCATATTGTACTTATACGATGATATGAGTAGCCATATATCAAGAAAACAAAATTCAATCCATCTTATATTTCTAAAAATCATTTTATATTGCTACTTTGAAAAAAACGGTTTGAAAAAAAACGTGGTCGTCCGGTTGTTGATTTCATATATGGTCACGATAACTCCCGAAAAATTGACGTATCGAGACCGGGTTTTATTAGCTTCAGAATTATATCAACTGGTTTCTATTTCATATCAATAGCCTAATACGCGTAGTTAGTTAATCAAATGTTTTAACTTTTATAAGTTTAATTGCTATTAAAATTTAAAGGCGCTTTCATATTTTTAGCCCTTGATAGACAAAGGACAAATATACCATATAGCCTAGATAAAATTAAAATGAAATGAAACGCACATGAGGCGTGCATGGATTTCGAACTATTTAAATCTGAATTGTTGAAACAAGTTACCAAAATGTATATTTATATTTTCCACACATAAACAAGGAGCTGCTTATTAAATATTGAGGTGTACAAATTGCATAAATAAAAGTTAACAAATAAATAGACAATAGAAAGTAAATGTGTCCGATGCTTATTACTTATTTCTCGTCACGATAAATGATACATAATCAAACTAATGACTAAGATGTGTTTATGAAATTACAAATATATGCGTAAAATAAAATATAAATGAATCGTTATTAGTTATAAGTTAGCGCTATACATTAGCAACAAAATATATTATTTATATACATACATGTTTTGTAATCATGCCAGTTTTTGGTTTTTGACTCTTGATCTTGTAGGATGGGTTTAGTGATCGTTAAGCGACTGCTGATCATGTTATGACATCATGATCAAGTGATGATTTTCTGTGGAGATTCTCATTAGCATCCTGGAGTCAGGAAGCTGGTGTTTCACCCCGTGCCGTTCACAGACTGCAGATGTTCAACAACATGTTCAAGATCGTCCCCGCCATTACATCAGATTTGATAGACCACAAACTCGCAAAAGTACACGATTCCTACCAAGGATGATAAAGGCTATTGAAATTAAAAACATCCTAATTTAATAGAGAAGATGGATGGTGCTGCCATCTGCTTGGGATCCTATAATTAACAAAATTAAATCCAAACCCAAGCATACCACTGCAAGACTTCAAGATACTGTAAGCTCATTCTGCGTAGATCGAACCAAAAATTAATATAAAAACTGAAGGTAGCCGGGCTAACTATGACCTCGACGTCAAACATCTCAGTCCCCCGTGACCATGAGTTGCTGCAAAGCACCTGAAACGTCGGAAACCAAATAGTAAAATTAAACGCGATAAAACGTAAAAATAGTTTTATTCAATGTGTAGTGTTGCAATATAAGAAATCATAACGCTAAAAACACTTTAACACTAGCGCTGAAGTTTATACCCTCTTGGACCGCCGTCGTGACATTTTTGTCCCAGTCTAATTTTTATAATGATTATTGACGTAATATCCATACGAAAGTTATGATTAAAACTATTTGTAAAATATGTGAAACATGTTTATTAATCAAATTAAACCAAACTCTTAATGCTTGAAAATAAAACATAACAAATTAGGAAAAATAATTCAACAATTTTTTGATTTAGTAAAAATGACAACTCGGTGATTCCTGAATCATGACAACAGCGCCACCTACCGGGTCCAAATTTGAATCTAAGGATTCATTCAAACACACCAAAAAACTTCAAAATCCATTGCGTAGTTTAAAAGATCATAGGTCAGCGGCTTTGTTTTACCGACTTCAAACAGGAGGAGGTACCAATTGACTCTATTTTTTTATGTGTACCTTACAACTTTTTCTGGGTGAACCAATTTGATGATTATTTCTTTATTTGAAAGCTTGTGCTTTGCATGTAGTCCCATATAAATTTGATCAAGGTTTGACCAATAGTTTTTGAATTATTCTTAATAATTTATATTGAAGTCGGTTGTACAAAATTTTTAATTTTAAATTATATACTATGTAGAGAAATCATCACAACTCACAAAGTAATTATTGTAACTGTACTAAATTTATTATTTGAGCATTTTGACTATACTTGACTCCTTGTACGTTTTTCTTGTATCTCTGGTATGTGTTCTGGAATTGCTACAGGAATGCTTGTTTTTCTACTAGTTATATACTTTGCTCCCAATTATTTTCCCAATTGCAATAAAAAGTCTCTGCATTTAATTTTGCTGTTGTTAATAATTTCATACAATACCTATGCATTTATACTCACTAAATCTTACAAATTATAAAATTTATGAACTGGCCAACGTCTTGAAGGCGCCTTTATATTTACGACCCATTTGATCTACGACATCTACTCCAAATTCGAGCTTTTTTAAAATAACACAGAGTCAGGTTTTTTTTTAACCTAGAGTCTATTATTATGTCGGGATGCATGGTGCTGAGCATTAGGAAATTTTAATTAGGTTTAGGACTGATAAACAGTCAAAGATATATCACCTGTTTTAAAAAATGAAATTACTTGCCTTCTTCACGGAAACTGGTATTTCTCTGCGAGCTCTATTGACTGTGCCTACGTTACTAGTATTTTAGACTTCAAATATTCTGCTTATGAAAGGGAAGTGAAAAAGTTATCATAAGTAACATTTCTGCCCTTATTGATGTAAGGTAATGTAAGGTAAATTTGTTCACAACCCAATCACCTAAATGCTCATTTGATCTATTATCATTTTTTCCAAGATAAGGAAACACATTTATCACATCATTTTCATCTTTGTCTTCAGTCACCCAAAATTATTGTCCGTATTTATCTGGTTTAGAGCTCATAAACTGGGTGAATCAGCAGCGACACTTAGAAGGAAAACGTTGTTCGTCACTCGTTATGTATGGCTCTGGTATGTAACAAACTAGTTCATTAGTAATAAACTCGTAACATATTGCGGAGATCATAGCAAACTTACCTTCGCTCAGTCTTCATCGTTTATCAGACTTGTCATCGAATCGAAGTATTTCATTTTCTTACGAAAACGATTACGAGACATTGTATGAACTCCTTAGGGCGCAGACCGTACATCGAATTATTGATTAAAACAGCGACGGGACAAAAATGACCCAGCGGCAGTTCTAGGTAAATCGGCTTTTTTTATAAACTATTCTTGTTATAAAATTAGAAAATATTTTAAATTAGTTCACTACATAAAATAAATAAAAGTCAAAAAGTTTCATCGGCCTAAATAAAAAAAAGTTAGAGACGATCAAACTTGCGCGTGGGACAAAAATGAGACGGCGGTGCTTCTAGTGTTAAACTTTGTAAATAATATTATGTTTCAGAAGCAGGTTTGTTGTAAATTTGCATAATTTTGCATCATGAAATTTTGCATTTTGAAATGTTACATCATCTGCCAAAATAATTGATCAAAATTGTATTTAAATGTTTTAATTACAATTTTGTATTGTACAGAGGGAAACTGAAAAAGAAGTTGGCCATCAGCGTCTTACTGATACTTCCGACCGAATTCTGATCCTGATTCCTGATACTGATACTGAATAAATAAAAAATTTGTGGTTGCCAATCCACCTGCCAAGCATGGAGTCATGACAAAAAAACACTATAGTGTCTTATGTGGTGCTCATACTGCAGGCATAAAAATTCTGTGAAGAAAAAACTTGTAGACAATGCTACCGCAATCATCAATATAGTTATTTGATGCTAAGTCGAAAGTGGGCATGATCTCGAGTTATCGGATATTTGTCAAAATTGCCTGCTTATTCTATAATAACGGCATATGACATTGTTTTGTCAGTTATAATCCAGGAGAATATTATGGAAGTTACTGCTTGCTATCCTCGCTTCGACGTTGTAGCTACAAACAGTTATAAGTTATTGATTAAAGTTGTCTTAGAGATTTATGCTCTGACATCGTGCACGAAATCGCAGAGCCCAGCAATATAATGGTATAATATAAGAAATGTTCAGTAAACTGATATTGCCAACCCTTAATTGTGTTGTTGTATGTTTATTTTCATTCGAAGTTTGTCTATTTTACTAAAATATAAGGTTTACATCCATTTTAGTAATAAAATAAAATAATATGAAAAATAGTAATAATAAGTGAACCTTTGATCAGCTCATCGCTTTACACGTCTTTTAACGTGTAAATTGATGAATCGACCATCATTAAATTATTTTTGTATTTACTTAAAAATAAAAAATTGTGTTTATATAGACACCCAAATACACTCAACTACACACTCAAATACACCCATAATAATTATTATAAATTAGGTAAAAATTTTAAATTAATTATATTGATTTCAATTACCTTGACCTCTTTAAACGATCCTATTTCTAAATTAAACTACTAATTTACGGCGAAAGGATTTCAACATTCTTAGATTGTTGCAATTTCACAAGCCACTGTGGCCTACGTACAGATTGAAGTATTTACTGCAGTTTTGCTGACTTACAACGTATTTTACAATCAGAAATAATATTATTATTTATTCTGACTAGGCATTGTAATGCAAATATTAAGTAGGAGATTTTTACCATAAATATTATTTACAAATAAAGATTAATCGGATCTTTATTTGTATAACCTTTGCTTATCATTGTATAGAATAGTTATCGTGACTCGGTGGCACATCTCTAATTGCATTCTTTACTTTTTGTAATTTTGATTCATTATGCCAGCTTTCATCATGCTTTTCTTTTGCAGCTTATTGTGTGCAAGTGTAATACTTTAATAAAAGTATTTGTCGTTAAAAATCTTGTTTTGAAAACACAACATCTGCAACGTACATATTATGTTAAATTGAGAGCTATACTTATTTTAAATAGTTCAAAATATAATACATGAACAATTAAATGAAATTAACCTTATTATAAAAAGTAAAGCCACCTTCAACTTGTTATTTTGGTGTAAGTATTGTATTAAAACTTTTATTTTATTTCAACAAAATCCGAAAAATATGTTAAGAATAAAATATGCCAGTCCGTAAATACGTCACATTTTTACAACTAGTTCTTTTATTTTTTATTTTTACTATCATCAAAATTTTAGTATTAATCTTAACAGGCTTATCAGTAACAAACTATATTCCTTGCTTACTTATTACTGGCGTCGTCTCTATTCACCTCACGCTCGCAAATTGTCGATATCTATATATAAAAAATACATACATAAAAAATAACATACACTGCTGTTTAAGAGCAGAAATACGTAAAATATTGGTACTTTACGCAAACGAACGATAAGAAAATGAAAGGACCACCTAGTAATAAGAATTATTTAAAAGTTTTACTTTTACTTTACTTTTTTAAAATACTGCATTTTATATAATAATTTTATTCTATTTTAAGGGAGGAACAATTTAAAAATAACTTATAATTACCTAAGAATTAAGAACCGTATGATTGAGGCTCCTAAGGTCAATTTTTGTCTTATTTTCTTACCGTGAATGTATGGTAAATCAAAATTAAGAGCCATGGTAGCTCAGAGAATAAAGGGGCTTAAAATTTGGTAGTACGAGAGAAAACTTAATTGGATCCCCGCCGGCAACACTTCATTAAACGCAATTATTTACAACGTGCCCAGTGGTGGAGAAAAACGTCACGAAGAAACATTTTTGTCTAAGAAATTAAAAAGTAACGCGGCAGACTCTTCACTGTCCAATTATCTACCCAGGAATGAACTTTACTTATTTTCATACTTTCCAAGTAAATAACAATATAGTTAATACTTAAGTAACTAGTTACTCTTCACTGTGTTCTTTGAAAAAAGTATAAAAGCAAAGTTACAGCCTATATACGTCCCACTGCTGGGCGCACAGGCCTCCTCTCATTTCTGAGAGGGTTTAAGGGCAAGAAAATGTCCGCCGCGCTGCCCCAATGCGTGTTGGCGAACTTCACATGTCTTCGACTTCGAAATATTATTTCAGACATGCAGGTTTTCACAATGTTTTCCTTCACCGCCAAGCACGTGGTAAATCAGCACTTAAAATTGCAATTAACAATTTTATTGGTGCTGGCGGGATCGAACCCGGTTGCTGCGCTCTGTAACTTTGTACAGCGAGCGCTAACCATCTGAGCTGCCACGGTTCATGCATGTGTTCTTTGAAACAAATATAAATTATAAAATTTTAAAAATAACGTAAAAATGTTATATTAAGGATGCTAGCTCTACCTGCTAGAGATCATCGGGTTCAATAGTCGTGAAAAAGTCTTTCACGTTTGTATTATGATCATAGTTACAGTCTATATACGTGACCACGCTCTACACAGGCTCTAATTTCTGAGAGGGTCTTAGGGCAGAGATTATCAAACTCTTTTATTTTACCGCCCCCTTTGAAAATCAAATATTTTTCAGAGCCCCCAATTTTTTATACACTCGTAAAACTTAAAAACCACAATTTCATTACTTTAATTAATTTAGTTATGGTGTGCTATATTAGTCGGTTCTGGTGTTTAAACTTACATTCTAAACTAGACATTATTACCAGTGAGAGCAATTAAAACGCAACTTTATAATATTATGATTATATTTTAATCAAATTAAAAGAAACAATATAGATAGGTAATCAATTTTAGTTTTAAAACTAATCTAATGAGATGGATGAATTTGATGATTTTTAACAAGTTTAATGATAACAGGTTCGATTTTACTCAAAAATAGTCGTAAGTCGGCGCGTTCGGTAACATGCAAACGATTTCTTTTTTTAGTAAGCAGTGTTCTCACAGCGCTAAATCCACGTTCACACAAATATGACGATGGGAATGCTATCAAAAATCGTTGAACGATCGACGACAATCCAGGGTACAACTGCGGGATTGACTTTTGTAGCCAAAATTCTTGGTAGCCATTTTTGAATTTGATTTTTATTTCCTCCTTCGTTGTCAGTTCTATAAGTTCTCCTTCCAGATGGGGTGGTACTGCTATGTTGACATTTGATAAAGGATCTAACACCCAGTCTGATATTTCCAATTTCAAAATGTCCTGGAATCTTACAATGAAATCACTGTGGAGATTTTCCAAATGTTAGGATACTGATAAATTGGGAAAATTACGGAACTCACGTCTGCCGATATTCTTCTTATGTAAGAGCAGCTTGGCTACGAAAGCAGCGACGACATTTTTTGTTTTTATTAAGTTCAAGTCATCGCCTTGAAGTCGGGGATTCATATCATTAAGCAATGTATAAAGGTCTGTCAGGTATGCGATATCATATTTGATGTGATGAGGTTGTCGCGCAATTCTGTGTCTTTTTTTTCCAAGAACTCTACGACAGAGTCAAAAAGATTGTAAAATCAAGTCAGACAATTTCCTTTTGATAGTCAACGCACTTCTGTGTGAAAGATCAATCGATTGAAATCTTCGTCATTAGTAACACAAAGCTGATTAAATAATCTGGCATTTAAAGAATTGTTTCGGATTTTATAGACTGCTCTGATGACGTGTTGCAATGATTGAAACAGTCGTTCACTTAAATTTCTAGCAATCAAATGTTGTCGATGTATAACGCAATGTACAGCAAGCACATCTAGAATTTTGTTTTTTAAGTACGCTATGAAGCCTTTTTCATACCCTGTCATAGGCACCATCTGTAGCAGCTGATATAATATTCTTCAAGGGAATTCCTTTTTCATCAAAAAACTTTTCCATTGTTTTAAATATGGTTTCTCCTTTTGTGTCTGTCTCTAAATTTCTAGCAAATAATAGTTCTTGACATATTTTTTCATCTTTAATAAACCTCACGTAAGACAGCAACAATGGTTCATTAGTTGGTAAAGTGGACTCATCCAAATGAATTGAAAATTGACTAGTCTTCAAATGATTTCACAATGACTCTTCAATGTTTTCAGCCATTTCATCAATTCGTCTTTGCACAGAAATATTGCTCTAAGGAATATTTCGAATTATGTCTGCTGCCGCCGGTTTATGGAGCACAGTAGTTACTTCTTTTATTGCCGGCAAAAAAATTAACGTTTCTCCGATGGTGTGTGGTTCACCTGCTTGAGCAATTAACAAAGATATATTGTATGAAGCTGGAAGTCCGTCATCGTCTTGCTTAGCAGCCACCGAAATAAGTTTTGATACACTTGGCTGAGCATTATGCTTCTTTTTCAGGTCTTGAAAATAGGCTACATTTTTGTCCTTCTTATCTGGATGCATATATCTTGAAATCTTGAAGTTTTTGAACAAAGAAGGCACCAAGGCAAAGATGAATTTGTCGAATTTTCTATGAATCCATATTTAATATATTCTGCACTATATTGCCGTCTCTTATTTTTTGCTTCCGGCATGGCTTTGTTTTTACAAATATGTAAATAAAGTGTTAAACTTAAATACTTGTTTAAATATTGCGCGCGAAACCACGAATGAAAATATAAAAATTATTACGAGCTTTTATATAGGATTTAAATACAGCACCCACCGACAGGAATAAGACAAACACGCACAAACTCGTTTATCTCTTTCGACGCTCAATTGTACTGAGCAAGTTAAGACAAGTATCGATGAACCAGCCGATTGCTACCGGATTGCACCAATAGCGTTATTTAACAAAAACTTGTTACAACTTGATAGCGTACGGCGCACGGGCTATCCTACGAAATCTATGTTAAGTATTTCTAGTTTATATACCATCATACAGGGCAGAAATATAAACTAATTATTCGATGTTGAGTAGTAGGCAGGTTTTAATTTTAGTAAATTTTAAAATATAAAGTATCTGAAAAATTACAAATCAACCATCGCCACCCTAAACCACCCCAACGCCCCCCATTTTTTTCTGGGCCCCTTAAAGCCCCCCTCCCCCCTAGGTCTCCAACGCCCACAAGGGGGCGGGGGCGTTATCGCCCACTTTAAGAAAGACTGTTTTAGGGCAAGGAAATGTCCGCTGCGCTGCCCCAATGCGTGTTGGTAAACTTCACATGTCTTCGAAATATTTTTTAATGTAACATTATCGGCGTTCTTTTGTTTTATAATTGCTTTTAGAGTTTCTCTTTTGTGTATCATTTATTAATTGTAATAAAATTTATGTTTTATCGCAATAAAGATGATTTAACACGGAACTAAAACGGAACAACGGAACGGAAAAAGTTGGGCTATGGCAGTTGTACAAAAATAAATATATCATTGTAATAAATTCAGGAGAAATCCCTTGACAGATAGCTTTTGTGAATTACAAATCAAGTAACCTTTTTGAAATTATGGAGAGAAACTTTGATTTCGGTTTTAAAAGGATAAAAAGGACCGCCTTACAAAAGTCTGATAAGGTAACGTAATTCTATAGATTTTCATCTAATCTACGTTTTTTTAATGATTCATATTTTTCCTGTATACGTCAATATAAGTTTTTTTATTATTACTAAAAAATATAATTTTAAATACATTCATTTTATACCACAAAGTGGCATACTTTAAAGATATTGTGCAAAATGTTTATACCGAGCCGAGAAACATAATGCAGCATAATGAGTATAAACATTAGGTAAAGGCCTGCAAAGAAGTTACTAAAGCCTTCGGATGGTAATACTCTTCGTACAAAGTGCCATAATATATACATTTACCCGTTAAAAATCAAATGCTTTAATATTTACATAATACTTTATTTTTACCGTTTCGTAATTTATTCACACTGAATAATTCAGCACATCACTGCATTTACAGTAAAATTCCTTTACATTTAAAACTATTTTTAAAAGGAAAACAATATGTAGAAAATTCACGCAAAAACTACTGGATGAATTTCCATGAAATTTGGTATGTACGCAGTAAATGACCGTGTATAACATATATGTAAATAACTTTTTATCTGCCTACGGAAGAGTAAAAAAGAAAGGTTATGTTTTCCTTTTTTTAAGTTTACTGTCATAATGGCACTGATGGTTCTCTAAGCCTTCAGTTTCCCTCTGTCGCCTTTTACATCACCCATGAGACGATATGGGGTAGTGGATATTCTTACATCGCTATTACACAGTTTAATTTGTTACTAAAATCAGTTCAAATATGTATTTAAAAAAAACATATTATTGTCTTTTGGCGACGAAAGCGGTAATTTAAATTACACAGTCTTCTAGACGGTGTGGTGTTACTGTTGTCCATTATAATCGCCGGCACATGTCTCGTTGAAGGATTAAGATATATAGTGTAGTCTCGCTTGAGGATTAAAATAGAATTGCTTACTTCAAGTACATTTTACTAACATCTCATTTGAAAATTGTTATAATAGGAATATTTCAAATTTCAAATATAATATTATATGTATCTATGTCCCCACGTTTTAACGTTATTGTACTTGTTCCGTGTCACGTAACTATCTCAAAAATAAATGAAGATATCGCCTTCAAAATAATTAAAATTGTTGTTTTATTGAGTGAGTTACGGAGCGCTCACTATCAATTCAATTTTTTTCGAATTTTATCGTGTTTAATTTTATATTTTTAATTTCACGGCATTTTAATTGTTTTACAGTACCTACGGTCATAGGAGGATACAATAAAAAGAAATAAGTTTTACTTTAAAGTTATTTCCACACCTTCTCCTGTACTTTGGAGGCGTTTTACATATATAAATTGCACAATGATAACCATTCAGAACTTTTTTAATAGAATAATAGTGACAAACGAGCACACAGTCCGCCTGATGGTAAGTGAATGCAGTGGCCCATAGGGCTTAAAATGGAATGCTTCGTTTCCAGTAAAAAGGGTCTCCGGTTCTCCACACTCACCATACGAAACTCAGCAGCATTAAGCTAGTATATTCTGTGAGAGCGTGGTCCTACCCCAGTTAAGCCGACCCATTCTTGCTACAACCATAATTATAGCTGCAGGGTGGCTCCGAGCAATTATTTGTAGGCCATGTAACAATGGTTCCGTGCAGGATTCGATTTCGTGGCTGCCAAACACTTAGCCACTACCGAACCATCAATAGCATATTTTATCCATTATGACTTCCTCCTTTGTAGATTCATTCTTTCACAGTACTTAGGGAACAATGCTCTGCCGTCGGAGCTCGTCGTTAAGCCGTGTTAGCTCAGGGCTTAGCACTCGCTATAAATATCATAGTTTGCGAGCGACCTGGGTTGGATCCCTGCCATTACCAATGAAATTCTTAGTTGCCGTTTTAAATGCTAATTTACCACATGCTCGGCGGTGAAGGAAAACATACTTTTGCATCCTTTCCTTGCCCTAAAACTATCTTGGAGATGAGAGGAGACGACGTACGGATATAAATTTACTACTTTATATATTTATCGCAATGGCAAATTATACTTACAGTTTACTTGCCATAAGTGCGACGATTAATATTTTTTTGATAGAGATGAAAGTAAAATTACAAGAGGCTTTATTTTACACGTGTCTGACGTTTTATGCTCCTTCATTTGCAGCCTGTAAAAGTCCTGACGACGTAAGAAAGATAGTTATACCAAGATCGAAAAGAAGATAGAAGAGTCAGAAACCACGAGATCTTTTTGAAATTTCCTACAGTCGCTTCTTACTTCACTCATATAATGGAACGAAAGGAGTGATACATTATCTGATTCCGCACCACTCGATATTTGTGACGTTTTAATATAATATTCCACGATAACACAATACGCCTCCATTATTTAAACTGTTTCTACGTGATTTCTCAAGCCACTGACCAGTGAAATCCATTCCAGATCATTTGTTATGGAAATTTGAACGCGGTTGTTTCTTATCGTCTGTATTAATAATGTATTTCAATGAAATTTACGAAGAAAATAATGTTTAAATGTGTAATTTTAAAACGTTGTAATTAAATATAATTAGTATTTTTATTTTTATTCGAATTGTGGTATAAATACGTAATAATTTTCTTTACTTTCATGCTATTTTGATAATATTTGCATTTTGATAAGTTCATAATTTATATAATATGTGATTTCGAAAAGTGATTAAATCAGTTTCTTTTTTGAAGACGGTGCTTATGCATAGTGTATAGAAAATTTAAAGCGCCTACTTCAGAATATGAAATCATTTTATTCCTTTTTGTTCTTTGATTTTCGCTTTTACATTTTATTAAAAATTATACTCTCAAAAGAGTAACAACTACATACTCTATTATACCTCCATTAGATGTTTATATGATAAGGGTGACAAACGAGCATACAGTCCACCTGATGGTAAGTAGTTGCTGTGGCCCATAGACATCTACATCCATCCTCAACTACAAATCAAAATGCAGATGCGTTGTTACCCGTGAGGACTCAGATTCTATCTTTCCTCGTTTCCAGTAAAAGGTTCTACACTCACCAAACGAAACACTGTGAATTCTGTGATGTAGAAACGCCTGAAGTATAACCTAAAACTTCGAAAAATAATCACCCAAATCGTTTCACAATTACGAAGATATCGCGTAATATACATTAAAAAACATACAGTCAAATTGTAAACCTTCTCCTGTTTTTGATATTAGCCAATAACTTGTGATTGCATTAGTGTTTCAATGTTACTTTGTAGCACTATAATACTTTTTCTGTTTCAACGATAATCGGAAGTAGTCACTGTAATCCAAATCGACAAGAAGGAATCATCATAATCATCATGATTGCTTTGTGATAGACAAAATTCTAATAAAATAACTAACCAAATTTTGTGATGAATGCTAAGTTTAACCTTAACTTTTGGAATGTAAATAAGCCAGGTTAATTTATAATAGTGTTTAGATTACCTGGAAAATTAATAAGGAATTTTGTACGAAGTTGTTTTATCATATTATATTGTTCGTTTTTTTTTAATTTATAATGCTTAGCCTCGAGCACAACAGAGTCTTAAGTACTATCGGTGTTTTAGAGGAACATTTTGGTGAGTGTGCCCAGGAATTGAATATTTAATTTTCTAATACCCTTCCATTATTTTACTATAAGACTCACGTTTTGTACATAACTATTATGCAAACATTGTAAGTCTGAAATTACTAGCCGTCATTATTTCGTCTTCAAGAAAAAGGTAAGGAGACCTTTAATAAACTGTCAACAAGCCGGGATTGCGTCACCACTAAATCGTTGTAGAATGTCATGGATGGCCCTTGGAGGAGGAAGTTTTAAATAAAATCTCTATCACAGCCTGGATGCGAAAATATGACAAACAAAATATTTGCCTAATGTGTAAGAGACATCTGCTGAATAAAAATTACATAGGAAAATGCCTGCATGTCAAAATAATATAAATTAATTGTGACAGAATCGCTAAAAAAAAACATAACATTATGCACGACCTTGATAGTGTCTCCTCAAGTAGAGTTTGGAATAGAAAAATATCATGGCTTGTTTTAATTTCTCACGTACATATGTATAAACACACCGATAGCTATTGGAAATACGAAGTCGAATATGTTTACCGAGAATGTGAATGAATGCTATGGAGAAAACTATGCTTAGAGTTTCTCTGTGTAGTAAAATACATAAATAAAATATAATATCTGTGAGCCACTATATAACCAGACAAACCCACTAAGACGGTTTAGTACCAACTATACAGGCATACAGCTATAAAAACTGACAATTGATTGAGGAAAAAGGTGGTAGGAAAGGTGAGGAGTGGAAGCAAAGGTTTTAGAGTAGCGTGACAAGCGACCTAATGAGATATAGAGAAAGTCGATAGTTTCAGATGTCTTAAGAAAATTACTCGTCGTAGTCTTGAGGTGAAGTCTCTTGTTCAGCAGTATACTTTATGCTAGGCTGTTTTGGTGAGGTTTTTTATAGAATATGGGTGATAACAAACACACAGTTCACCTTAATGTAAGTGGAAGCTGTGGCTGTTAAGCACTTTACACAACACTTAGACATCTATATTTTTCTTTTATAAAGAATCAAAATGCAGATGCTTTGTCACCCCTGATGACTACAATAGAATACCTAGAATGACGAAAGTATAAAGAAAATATAATCAACCAATGCTATTGTATAGAGGAAATCGCTTGAATATAAATGCTACCAAAGCTTTTTCATACAATAGTTTATCACGCAGATAATATCTGAACTCCAGCGCTATGAAACGTCTAGCGTCTGGTAATTTCTAACCGCAATTTTATTTGCTTGCACTATCTGCGAGAAAAACAGGAAATACTTTTTTTTATATCTAGATAAATAAATTAAGCTTCTGCGGTTGTTGTGATTGAGGCAATCTATGGGGTAGGCCTATGATTTGTAGCGGACTATTGAAAGGCTGTAATGAATGAATGATTGAAATCTGCGATTCAATAATAAAAAATATTTCGTAAAGATGTAAGCTTACGGTATAATATAGTTTAACTGGATTAAATAATAATACTCTAACTTATTGTGTAGTGTGGAAACAAAAAGTTAGTGTATTATTTAATCCATGTATTATCCATCGCCCCATTTCGTCCCGTGGGTGTCGTAAGAAGTGACTATAATAAATCAAACGGAAGATTCTCAGCAGCATCTTCCTAAATTTATAATAACAACTCAAAATAATAAAAAACTGAGGTTGCTAACCAGCTATCCAAGTGTGGCAGCTCTGGTAATGTTAGTATGGATTTCTTTAAGGAAATCTACAGGGGGGTTTAGCGGTGAACTTTTGTAAGGCTGCAATGAATGAATGAATGAAATGTATACCTACTTCAGTTTTCATCTGTTGTACTTGAAATTGATATGAAAGCAATCAGCACATTTGCTTAACTAACCTAGGATATAATGTCATGTTAGACGGCTCCGTGGCGTAGTGGCTTAGCAATTGAGTTGCTGCGTTAAGGACCGCGGGTTCGAATCCCGCACGGAACAAGTATTTGTATGGCCTACAAATAATTGTTCCGGGTCTGGATGTTTGTCCTTGTGCAATTTATGTTTGTAAACTGCCCCACGATACAGGAGAAAATCCTAGTGTGGAGTAACGTTTTTTTAAGATCAAGAATGTTACTGTCACAATAATTTTTACCCTCGACGAAAACAGAGGGTTGTTATAAGTTTGTAGTGTGTTTCTGTATATCTATGTGCATACTGTGTGTCTGTCTGTGGGATCATAGCTCCTGAACGGATGAACTGATTTTGATGATTTTTTTTCTTTAGAAAGATGTCTTAATCGAGAGTGTCCTTAGCATAACTAAGAAAATCTGATCAGCCGTTTGAAGATCCTCAGCTCTTATTGTTTCGGGGGTTTTTTAAATTTTTCATTTGAGTTATTGACTAAAGACTATTACCAATAGTCAAAAGTAATTTTATTTACCAAGACTAAAATTACTTTTGAACCAAGACTTGTAGTTAAAATTACTTACCAACCACCCACTTAGAAAGTTTTAAAGTAAAAAAAAAATTCTATGGTAAAATTTTTAAATTAAAATAATTACTTTTATTTATGATAATTGATTTTATCATGAATAAAAGTAATTTTACGGATTTATTGCGTTTATTTAATAAAATATCATGTAATAATATTGAAAATAAAATTTTATGTAATAATGTGTTGTATTCGAGTCAATATAAGAAATCAATATGCGGAAATTAAGTATACTTTATATTTTCTTTTTTGTACGTAACATTTTTAATTTATTCATTTATATTATTCTGAGGATCCTCATCACTCCATAAACAGTCCTCTATCAAACAAGGATCCCTTCCTAACTAGGAAAAATTTCCCTTCATCGTCACGCTTGCGAGGTGGTTTGGACTGGGGGTTACATTATTAGGTACCACACATCTTGCACCTTAAACGTTGCTTCCCATTATCGATCATGGAATTTTATATTTGGCAGCGAAAAATATATCGACATCATCGCAAGCGTCAAGATCTGATGTAAGTAAGATGGGGTGATGTTTTTTCCTACGTTAACATCACACGGTTACTTGATTAGTTAACCTATAAGGCTGTTTGTTTTATTTACCAATAGCGTAAGTACATTTTTATAAAGTCTCATATACATTTGTAATAGATGCGTTGGTAAGACAGCAAAACATATATATATATATATATATATATATATAAAGTGGAAAAAACTGCGCTTCGGGACATTTTCTCGGGCGCTATGGGGTGACGCTCACCCGAGATTGGAAGGGAAAGTGGATAAAATTTAAATTCGCTCTATAACGTTCATGTGCCGACAGATATAAGTACTCTATTAATTTTGCTTATTTTTCCATACATTGCTATCTAGAATGTTTGAACTAATAGAAGCGTCCACTGCTGGTTTGTCCCGGTTCTTATGGGGTGGCTAGCGTTTATGCGTTGTTCGCACAATTTTGTCACACAATTTTGAAATGAGATTAATAATAATATGTGTAAAAGTAGAATTGCACTGATTCATATACAATTAAGTAGCTTATTTCATAATAACTCGATACGTTTAAGTTTTATATATTTTTTTTATAGGAGAGGGGGCAAACGAGCATGCGGCTCACCTGATGAATGAATGAATGAATGAATGAATGAATTTTTTATTCAATATTGATCACATAATAATACTTATTGAAAGTCATTTTTTATTTACCACTGGTTCGAAAAATACCTCTGTCCTGGGAAGAACCAGCAAGAAACCCAGCGGGATTTTTTTTTAAACATATTTCACTTAACAATAATTTTGTTTATAAAATTTTTAAATGAATTTTCATAGAACCAGCATGGTGGCGATCACCCTATTCCCAGGGTTATTTTCATGCATGTATTCCTTGATATTATAATAACCTTTTGTACAGTTTTTGTTTAATAAAACTTTAAACTTGGTTACTGACAAACTTTGAACATGTTCTGGGATTTTGTTGTAAAAGCGTATACATTGCCCCATAAATGAATTACTGATTCTGTGGAGTCTAGTAACTGGCATTATGTTTATGTTTGTTCTAGTGTTTATAGTATGAACATCCTTATTCTTATTAAAGCTATTTATGTTTTATGTACATTAATTACATTTTCATAAATATATTGCGATGCCAAAGTTAAATGTTTATTTCTTTTAAATTTTTCTCTAAGGGACTCTTTACAATTTAGGTTATAAATCGCTCGTATGGCTCTCTTTTGCAAAATAAATATGGCTTCAATATCAGTCGATTACCCCATAGCAAAATTCCATAAGACATTACGCTATGAAAGTAACTAAATACACTAATCTAGCTGTCTCAACATCTGTGAGACTTCTAATCTTTCTTACAGCATATGCTGCAAAACCAGTCTATTTAATTTAGATATATGGGGTCCCATTGAAGTTTAGCGTCAATAGTAATAACAAGAAAACAGTGGTATCCACAAGACTCAACTCCTCCCATTTAAGAGCACATTATATTCGAATGTTTTACATTAGGTATTGTAAATTTAATACATTTTGTCTTATTGCTGTTTAAGAGCAAATTGTTGGCGTTAAACCAATGTACTAATTTCGATAGAGCATTATTTACATCGTCATAATTAATTGACGCCGTTTGAGTTTGAAAATTTAAAGAAGTATCATCAGCAAATAATACTATATCGTGATTGTCCCTACAAGATAAGGTAAGTCATTAATATAGATTAAGAACAGGAATGGGCCAAGAATCGAGCCTGAGGAACGCCCATTGATACTACCGATCCGGAGGAACCTTACCATTGATCACGACTTTTTGAGTTCTGTTACTTAAATATGAAGTAATAATTCTAAGCGCCAAATTTTTACACCGTAATGTTGTAGTTTCCTGATTAATGTCTCATGATGTACAATCGAAAGCCTTGAAAGATCACAAAAAATACCTAAGGCATCCTGTGAATTCTCCCACAAAAAAATATATTAAGTTAACACCGGCGTCAGACGTGGAGCGACCCCTTGTAAAACCAAATTGGTTTTTATGAAGTAATTTATTTGTATTAAAAAAAATTAACAATTGATCCAAAATTATTTTTTCAAAAATTTTATTGAGAGTTGGTAGTACAGAAATAGGTCTAAAATTAGCAGGGTCCAATATACTACCAGATTTGAATAAAGGTATTACTTTACTATATTTCATTAAATCAGGAAACACACCAGAATCGATACAAGTATTAAAATAATAGCAAGATAAGGCATTAAATCTATTATGGACGCAATAACTGTAATGGAAATCCCTCAAATTCAGTGGTTTTTACATCAATGGTTTTGAAGTATTTTACAATATCTTGCGGTAATACTTTTCAAATCTAAATTTTTAAACAGGTATTAACATTCTGCTTGAGTAATGATCAAGGACAGTAGGAGAAATATTCAATGACTTGTTGTCAAGATAGGAATTTCAGTGAAATATTTCTCAAACACCGCTGTGACTTCTTGATTTGATTTAGTCAATTCATTGTTAATTTTAATTGATAGTTTGAGTTATGAGGTTTGTCTTACCGGTTTCGCAGTTAATTATACTCCACGTCATTTTAATTTTATTCTTAGCAGTCTTAATTTTGTTGCTAATATGTAAAGATTTGACTGTGGAGCAAACTTTAAACATTTTAGAATACTTTTGACATATTCTTTAAAGCATCGAAAGATATATGATCTTTCGTGGTAAAGGTATATAACCTTCGTCTGCTTTATGAATTCCTACTGTCGCCCACTCATTAAATGCCTTATGACTGTTTCTCGAGAATGTTTTAGAAGTAAATGTTTTATTAAATTCATTGCTTATAAGGGTAAATAATTCTTCATATAAATAGTCTGCATTGTTCTTATAAGAAAGTGATGGGAGGTTTTTTACCATATTACTTCTAAATATCTCCAGGCGTTTTGCATTAATAGGAACAAACACAATTTTCTCAATTACCTGTTTTTGTGCATATAAGGTAATGAAACCAGTTGTCCACAGTGATCTGAACTAAGTTTTGAATTATTGATTTGTTGATTGGTACAACACCTGTAAAATATTATCAATATGTTGCACTACACCCTGCAATACGTAGCTTCAAAGAATAAATTATCAAGATTATAGGATTTGAACAAAGAGCAAAATTTAATACTGATGGAAGAAGTTTCCAGGAGATTGATATTAAAGTCTCCACATACTACCAGACATTTATTCTGTTTATTAATCTTAACTAAAACTTCTTCCATAATTTTTTCAAAGGCATCATAACTTGAACATGGGGGTATGTAAACACTAAAATGAATGTAAGTGATGGAAAGTGACTACCGCCGCCCATGAACAACTGCAACACCAAGGGAATTGCAGATGCGTTGCCGGCCTTTTAAAAAGGAGTAGGCTCTTTTCTTGAAGGTCCCTAAGTCGTATCGGTCCGGAAAAATCGCTGGTGATAATCGATTCCACAAGGAAGTTGTGCGAGGAAGAAAACATCTTCTAAATCGCACAGTGGTGGTCCGCCAATCATCCAGATGGTATGGATGGTATTTCGAGTTCTGTCGCGATGTGCGATGGTGAAATTGAGCGGCTGGAATTAGTCCGAACAATTCCTCAGAGCACTCCCCGTGATAGATGCGATAAAATACGCAAAGAGATGCAACATCTCTACGCAGTGCCAGGGAGTCGAGCCGATCGGAAAGTACTTGGTCGTTGACGACGATTCGAACCACTCTGCGCTAGATGCGGTTAAGTAGAAGGAGCTGGTACTTGGGTGCCCCTGCCCAGAGATGGGAACAGTATTCCATGAGGGCCGAACCTGCGCCTTGTAACGTTGCAAGTGGTGTGCCGGGATGAAATACTGTCTCGCTTTGCTGAGCACGCCAAGCTTTAGAGGCCAATTTGGCCTTCTTCCAAGTGACCACGAAACTGCACATCACTCGATATGTCGACACCGAGGATTTCGATACTGTCTGAGGCAACAAGGGAGTGCCTTGAAACTGAGGAGATACGACAAAGGGTTCTTTGCGGTAAACGCGCAAACTTGTGTCTTCTGGGATTGAACTGGACTAGATTTAGTCGCTCTCAGTCTGAGACTTTGTTCAACAAAGTCTCCACTTGACACAAGTTTGTTCCAGTACTCAGCGACGTTTTCCTGAGAAATATTGGCACGGCTGGTATAAAGCATCACCAGTGTTGTCGTCTGCATAGCAATGAATGTTACCGGTTTGCAACATATCATTGATATGCAGAAGAAACAGTTGGTGATAGCATCGCAGCCTTGTGGAACACCAGCGTTAATGGTTGTAATCGGAGCATGCACCGTCTACTACGACCTGATGCTCCGATCTGCATGAAAACTGGTGATCCAATTGCACGATTTCTCGGAAGCCCATAGGAGGAGCTTGAAAGAAGCGCTTTGTGCCAAACCCGATCGAAGGCCTTCACATACCCAAACCAACGGCCAACGCCTCTCCTTGACTCCACTGCCTCCGCCCATCTATGAGTTAGGTAACCTAGAAGATCACCAGCTGAGCGACCCCACGGAAACCGTACTGGCGGTCACTAATCAGCTGGTGATCCTCAAGGTACCGCATGAGCTGGCAGTTAATAACAGTTTCCATTACTTTGTAGAACAAGGAGGTGATAGCGATAGGCCTGTATTTGGACGGATCTGAGCGGTCGCCTTTTTAGGAATCGGGTGTACCAAAGCTGTCTTCCATGTGTTCGAGACTACGCCTAAGGAGTAGGAGTACCGGAAAAGACGCGTTAAAACCGGTGCCAACTCCGGAGCACACATCTTCAGCACAATAGGTCGGACTCCATCAGGCCCACTCGACTTGTTGACGTCCAGGGAGAGGAGTGCTTTACGCACCGAGCGCTATGTAAACAGCACTTCCTGCATGGAGCACTCACACCACGGGATGGTAGGCGGTGTGTTCCCCCGTCATCAAGAGTCGAGTTGGAAGCAAAAAGAGAGCCTAGTAGATCGGCTTTCTCCTTTGCGTCATGGGCCAGTGAGTCGTCCACCCTGTGCAAAGATGGCAGAGATGGCTGACAGAAGTTCCCTTGGACAGCCTTGGCGAGAGACCAGAATGCACGTGTTCCCGAAGGGAGGCGAACTAGTTTCTCGCCAATTCTGCCGATGTGCTCTGATTTTGGCTTTTGAGAGCGCTGGTGTTTACATCCCGGGACGTTGATGCATCAGCCCAGGCCCGGTAGCACTTCTGCTTATAGCGTGATGCAATTTTAGAGGAGCGACCAAACCATGGCTGAGTTCTGCCTCCGATAGGCACCACAGATGATGGAATAAATAAGTCCATTCCCTGAAGTACCAAATCATCGACAGAATCAGCAACAAAGTTGGAATCATCCGGCGAGAAGCAAACCCGCCCCCAAGGGTAGGATGCAAAAAAAGACTGCATCCCATCCCAATCGGCCGACCTATAGTGCCAAACACGGCGGCAAGCTGCAGATCGCAACTGCGATGGGAGCGTGAGTGGCACCGTACTCCGGATCAGACAATGGTCCGAAGAGCCAAGAGGGGCATCGACGGAGACCTGATATCCGTCCGGATGAGAGGTTAGCAGAAGGTCAAAATATAGCTGGTATACAAAATTAAAAAGATATCATTGCTTACATTAGCGCCTGCCAGTATCTGGCGACCTTCCGTACAGGCCTGGAAGTTTGGCGCGTAAAGAAAAATGCCCACGCACTTGACGGGTTAACAAAAATCAATATTTAATATAAGGTTAGCTGAGAAGTCTAGCCTCATGCTAGATAGCTATAATATACAAAAAGATTTTTTCAAATCGGACTGGTAGTTCCAGAGATTAGCGTGTTTAAACAAACCAAAAAAAATCTCTTCCGCTTTACTAGTATATATAAGATGTCAAATATTAAATGAAGGCAATTTAAAAGTTTTCATTATATCCATTATATAATATAATGTATACATAAAATAAAACCGTAACGAGGTAATTTCCGTTCATTAGATATTAAATGAAAATCTAAATTAGAGGCTAATTATAAGTAAATGATAATAATATAAGTGTCAAAAAAATTGTGTGTGTAATTGTGTACACATGTACGAATTGATACTTCTTTACGACATATCATCTTCTTTTATTCTATATTTTACGTAAGTAGGTTAAATAATAGCAATATAATATCATGCAGTTTTTTTAGATACCGTACTAAATTTCTCCACCACGTCGATAAAGAAGTTTCACTTCAAAAAAGCAGTTTTAGTTAGAAAGACAGACAGCATGTAAGCTCTTATAAAATATGATAAAACACTGCACGCAAAGAGAAAATAATCACTATGTTTAACTGCACGGATTTTGATGGAGGTTTTACTTTTTACTAATAAATTGTTTGATTCTGCAATAAAGTTTTACCATAAAATTTATTATTATATTTATTATTTATTAATTTCACCGTTCTATAGTTTAAGGCCTCTTACAAATCAGAGGTCTAACAGATTGAAGTCTAACGGATTGCAGTGACAAAAGAGCAACCAATCTGATGGAAAGTTGTTACTGCTGCTCATGGACATCTGCAATCCATTCCAAACAAAGAAGGTCGCAGATTTTCACATCTAGAAACTAAGATGGAATGCCTCGTTAGCAGTGAGAAGGGAGATCCATTTCTCGTATTGTATTATCTGAGATAGCGTAGTCCTCCCTCAGTCAACCCCACCTATTCGTGCTGCAGCCATAATATAGCTGTAATGTAGCTCTACTATATGACAAAAACTAACTCTCACGACAATCTCGAGAGTACCTCGAGTAGGCCCATGATGGAATCTAAGGTGCCTAAACTGAGTGAATTCAGAATAAATCTGTGCTTACAGCACTAACATCACAGAAACTAGATGAGATGAGTAAATTTAGAAGTACTAGTCTCTTAGCGATGACTTTGTATTTGTTTCATTTATTGTAAAGACTATCTGTTTAGGGGCTGCTAATGGAACTAGTATGTCCGTGACTAGTCGTGACCGCTAGTGATAAGAGCAGCCCTCTTATCACTTCTTTTTTCGTCTTGAAACACATAGCCATAATGCGAGTAAGGCTATATTAATTTCTTTTATTTAGCTTTTATTGTTTTGTAAATTAAAATAATACTTAAACCATCCATTACAGCCTAAAAAGTTCCTAGCTGAATATAGGCCTCCCCCATAGATTGCTTCGCCATAGTTGTCACGCTTGGCGGGCGGGTTGAAAACCGCATTTGTTTTATTATTTTGAGTTGTTATCAGAAAGGTGATGCTGCCAATCTCCTGTTTCAGTTTCCCTCTGACGCCTCTTACGACATCCACATGACAATATGGGATAGTGGATATTATTACAACGCCACTGCACCGTAACGGGAAGCCAGTCGACCAAGCTGGTTAATAAATGTTGGTACTCAGCACGTTCGTCAGCAGGCTGCTTGAATGATCTTTTCATTCTTGTTAATGTTTAAAAAAAAAGTAAAAACTAATCTAAAACTAAAAAAAATATTCTGCTTATTAAAAAAATTCTGTAAAATTCAGCGGTTTTTTACAGAATTTACGCGTTTAAAAAGGAGGACTTACTCCTTTTTCTACCAACTTCAAAAAGGAGTAGGTACTCAATTTGACTGTATGTTCTTTTTTATTTTATGTGTGTTACCTCATAACTTTTTTCTGGGTGAAACGATTTCGATGATTCTTTTTTTATTTGTAAACTGGTGCTTCTCATATGGTCCCATATAAATTTGATATTGGTCTGAACAATAGTTTTTGATTTATTCTTAATAATTTACACTGAAGTCGGTTGTACAATTTTTTTTAATTTTTAATTATTTGAAGACGGTTAGTAAAATAATAAAAGTACGAGTTTATAATTTTCTAATTTTAGGAATGTTTTCCTAAACCTTGAATCAAGGAGAACTTAAATATTAATTCACTTAACACATATATATAAGACTATATGAATAGACTTTAATTTAAACCTAATTATTCAACGCTTCTTTTCGTTATTTTCAACCCTCGTTTCAGCAAGCACCTAAATATTTAAGTTGTAACTTTGATCCCTTACTTTAAGTACAAATGTTGCTGAAAGCGAATTAACTTTAATAAAACGATTTTAAAAGCTGACTGACATTTTAACTTGTACTCATTTGACTTTGTATCAAGTGTTTAATGAATTAAATTTAAAACAAAAAAAGTTCTGTACCAGTTTCTACGTCTTAAAGCTGCACTGTAGCTGCTGTATTACGGTTATAGGACCAATGAGTCAGCTTAACTTGGGAAAGACCACGCTCTTACAGAATACCAGCGTAAAATAGCAGTATTAATATGCGGCTGTGTTTCATATGGCGAATGTACAGAACCAGAGATATTTTTACTAGTAATGAAACATTCTATCAAGGACAAGGACATTTCGGCAAGGACGGGTTATGTCGGAATCGCACCGACTAAAACCGCATGTTATTCGACTTTCGCCGCATATTGGTAGGGCCAGGGAACACTTTCGCACGTATCCGCGGTCCCACCAGTGCCGGCCGCCTCATGGCGGCCCTCCCTCTGGAGAAGACTACTCCTCCCCATCTCCTTCTTAAGTAGGCGCACCAGAACACAAGGCGTGCTTTTTTCCGCGGCCTCCAACTTTATATGCGCAATGGACGCCCCCGGGTCCGATGCGCGAAGGCCATGGGGTCATGGGGTCAGGAAAACAAGCGCCAAGAAGCACCAGCCTTCCTGACCCCAGCGGCGAATCTAGTCTATGGTCTCCACCGCAGCCCCACCACCACCACATCAACGATGCAGCCCCGTCAGAGTCGCGGAGGATAGGGCGAGTGGCCATACCAATACTCCTTATCCTCTGCGACTGCGGCAGTAGGGGAAGAGGACACCCCTCCCGCCGCAGTCCACCAACGCACATCCGAACTTGGCTTGCTGAGTCCACTCGGAGTGGCCAACTCGAGCCGGCCCTTCACTTCCACGCCCCTCTGCCTCGACAAGGCGGGAACTCATTCGGGAGGTAGACATTCCATCCTAGTATTCAAGGTTGACAACGCATCTGCATTTTGATAATTTGTTGTAATAAAATAAATGCTAGCTGGTTCACACACAATATTAATCTACCCACAATATACTACATCCTTCCCCTTTTAGAATGAACAGAAGTACAAAAATCTTTTATAAAAAAATTCATTATATTAATTAAAAGATTACGCTAACTGTAGAAATAAACCGTAAACTAAATACAAATTCATACAAAAATTAATATATCTATCAACAGAACAAGGATTGTGAAGAATTTTTTTTATTCTTCACAATCCTTGTTCCCCAGCTTATCTGAAAGAGCATTTTTCATACTTAAGCTTATCCCGTTCGATGACCAACAAAAGTTCTCTAAAATAAACTCTAGCTATCCCGATGCATAAATCTACATACTACTCGGATTCCTTTACGGTATCATCAATATACTTTGGAATAACCTTCGACGAGATTTAAAAGATGCTCCCTCAATAAATACATTTAAACGTAAGGTTGAGGCACATTATTTAAAATTACTTGATTAATGTTTTTAGTTTATATAATATTGTTGCGCGCCACAATTAACACATGGTACATTGCGACACTAGTTACCACTAGCGCCCTCTAGTATCGAGTAGCAGAACTAGGAGAGTCAAGAACCTTCTAGGAATTTCCATGGAAGAACTTTCTAGAACTATCGACACCTAATCAGTCAGGACCGGTATGTACTCGAACATTCTAGATATTTCTGCAGTAGAAGGTTCTGGAAACTATCTGAGGCCCTATATAAGGCCGGTATAGACCGCGACCGGGGTTAGTATTGAATTGACGATACAAGCGAATACTTCGAAGCGATACAACTGCGAACTAAAGTAATCAGTAGTACAATTGTGTTTTGTTATTAGTGTGGTTTTAAGTTGTAATTAGTGTTCTGTAATTAAAGTGTCAATTTTGGTAATTCACTCGACAGTTTTTAATTGTCTCGAACTCCAAGCTCGTAACAATAGGTGTCAGAAGTGGGATCAAAGCATGCCGATTTTACCAAAGGACAACACGGAGGGTATCCGTACCCGAAGTCAACGCCAGCAGGAGACGGACCAGAGACGATTTCGTGGTGCAATGCCGCAGACGTCGGAGTAACGAGAAACGAGTAAAAGCCAGGACTGCGGGGCGGGTGCTGGCTGATGTTAAAAGAGCCCCAAGGATTTTGATCTCACAAACCCATGATGGGAACAGCCTAATCATCAAGGGCGAGGTCAACGAAATGCCTTGTAAACTGACCATAGACACTGGAGCCTCTCGCACGGTTTTCAGTTCCCAACTTATAAGTCAGTTCTTTGGGGACTCGGCATACAACCGAGAACGCATTAATTTGGTGACAGCCACCCGTCAGCGCATACCCGTCCGTGTAGAGAAGGAGATGTAGTTGAAGCTAGGAAACATGATCTACCTGCATAATGTCATCGTGGCTGATATAATGGACGACTGCATCCTGGGCCTAGACTTTATGAGGAAGAATTGTTGTGAGATCAACGTTAAGTAAGGTGTTTTGAAATGTGGACAAGAGGAACTTTTCGTGGAAGGGGCGTTACCAGGGAATGTGTACAGCCTTAAGAAGATTCTTTCGCCGAGATCGGAAACGATTGTGCCGGTTAGTCTTCCTCGGAATCCTGGGCAAGCTCATCGTTGTGTACTCGTGGAAAGGGTAGACAATAACCTTCCATGGAAATTTGGTCAGAAACCTTGGTCAGAACCACCGACAACTACGGGGTACGTGTGCTGAACCTTTGTGATCAGGAACAGATTATAGAAAAAGGCACACTGGTTGGTACTTGTTAGGAAGTAGATTGGTTGCGGCGGTGCCAATATCTATCGACTGGGACCCCCAGCAAGGATGCAAAAACGAGAGTGACCACACTTTTAGAAGACTGTCGCAGCGTTCTCTCCCCGAATGAAGTGGTCAAGGCGAAAAAGTTGTTACTCAAGTACGTCGATGTTTTCTTTTCAAACAATGCTGTCATAGGAAAAACTGGCTTGGTTCAACACAAAATAAACACAGCAGAAGAATTGCCTATCCGTCAGCGGCCAATAAGATTGCCGGTAGCACGTGAAAAGGAAGTGGAAGCCATGATTGAGGGAATGGTGAAGGATGGTGTTATTGAACCTTCATCTTGTCCATGGTGTTCACCTGTGGTGCTGGTAAAGAAGAAGGACGGCAGCATGCGGTTTTGTGTTGACTACCGCCGTCTGAACAACGTTACGAAGAAGGACAGTTATCCCTTGCCAAGAATTGACGACACGCTATGTCCAGCGTGTCGTCAATTACAGGAGTAAAGCACGCTGGACCTGAAAAGTGGCTACTGGCAGGTTAAAATTGACCCTAAGAACAAGGAGAAAACTGCATTCTCAACAGGAAACGGTCTCTGGCAATTTAAAGTTATGTCGTTTGGATTGTGCAATGCTCCAGCAACGTTTGAAATGTTGATGGAGCTTGTACTTACCGGCCTAATTGGCGATGCCTGTCTGGTCTACTTGGATGACATCATCATCGTAGGCTGTACGTTTGAGGAACACCTTCAAAACCTGGAATGCGTGCTCATGAAGATCCAGAGTGCCAACCTCAAGTTGAGTCCAAAGAAATGTTCACTATTCAAACGGCAAGTTAGCTTTTTGGGGTATGTATTGTCGGAAGAAGGTATCCGCATGGATCCAGAAAAAATTGCCGCTGTCAAAGATTGGCCAGTTCCAAAAGACAAGACGCAGGTTAGAGTATTTTTGGGTTTGTGCTCCTATTATCGGCGATTTGTGAAGAATTTTGCAGATATAACCAAACCTCTGCAAAAGCTAACCAAGGTGAAGCGACATTTCTGCTGGAATGAAAGTTGCGATATCGCATTCCAGGAGCTCAAGGACCGTCTATGTAAAACACCTATTTTGGGGTACCCTGATGCGGGCAAGGAATTTATAGTTGACACAGACGCAAGTGATATAGGAATTGGCGGTGTGTTGCCTCAGCGGAATGGTGATCAAGAGGTTGTGATAGTGTACTTCAGCAAGTCGTTGTCAAAGCTGGAAAGGAACTATTGTGTCACAAGACGGGAATTGCTTGCTGTGGTAAAGTCGTTGCAGCATTTTAGCAAATATCTTTTGGGGCGGCAAATTTCACTTATGAACTGACCATGCTACACTGAAATGGCAATTGCAGTTCAAAAATCCAGTACGACAAGTTGCGAGATGGATTGAACTACTGCAGGAATACGACTTTGTGATCGAACATCGCAGCGGGAAATCTGATCGCAACGCAGATGAGTTGTCAAGGAGACCTTGTCCTGAAGATTGCAAGCATTGTACTAGGCAAGAGGGTAAGGAAGTGGTAACTGTGAGGATGCTCAAGACAGACCAGCTCAGCAATGAGTGGAAGGACAGCCTACAACATGCACAGCAGGAAGATTCGGACATCAAGCCAATTCTGGAATGGATGAAGGCCAGTCCTAAACTCCTAAGCCCAAGTGGAGCGACGTCTCAGCGATGAGTTCGACCACGAAAAGCTATTGGGCCCAATGGGACAGCTTGCTGATTCAGGATGGAGTCCTGTGCCGTAAATGGGAAAATGGTCGGGGAGACAGCTGTCATTTGCAAATGGTTGTCCCTAAAGCTAAAGTACCGGATGTTCTACAGCTGTACCATAATGGTTGTTCAGGAGGCCATCTGGAAGTTAAACGAACTCTACTGAAGATCCGAGAACGGTTCTACTTGGACCACTGCCGTGACGATGTCGAGGACTTGTGTCGCAAATGTACAAGTTGTGCGGCTGTAAAGGGACTCAGACTCAGACTCAGACTCGTAGTAGAGGTGCATTGAAATTGTACAATGTTGGTGCACCATGGGAAAGGATAGAAAGTGGTCACAAGTATTTCATGGTTGTGATGGATTACTTCACTAAGTACGTAAGTAAGCACATACAACCGTTTTTGTTGTCATATCGAAGCGCTATTCATGAAAGTACATCAGTGACACCAACTTTTGCAAACTTTGGAAGAGAACTACGGCTGCCTGCAGACCTGATCACCGGAATACCACCTGATGCCCCACGCAGTATAAACGATTATGCAAATGACTTGCGGAACAAAATGAATGACATTTATGAGCACGTTAGACAATCGGGCCAGCAAATGTCTGAAAAGATGAAAACCCAGTATGACCGCAAATGAACAACAAAGGGTTCGTGAAGGTTCACTAGTGTGGTTGCAATCCAGTTCGCAGCAAAGGAAACTTCTAGCTTCAAGCTAAATAGGACGGACCGTACCGGATTGTGACAGGATCAATGACGCGACCTACCGGATACAGAAAGGTGCAGAGGTACTAAGATCGTCCATGGATCGAATGGCGCGTTTATAGGGCCAATAATGCCGGACGAGCATGTCTTAGGAGGGGGCAGTGTTGCGCGCCACAATTAACACATGGTACATTGCGACACTAGTTACCACTAGCGCCCTCTAGTATCGAGTAGCAGAACTAGGAGAGTCAAGAACCTTCTAGAAATTTCTATGGAAGAACTTTCTAGAACTATCGACACCTAGTCAGTCAGGACCGGTATGTACTCGAACATTCTAGATATTTCTGCAGTAGAAGGTTCTGGAAACTATCTGAGGCCCTATGTAAGGCCGGTATAGACCGCGACCGGGGTTAGTATTGAATTGGCGATACAAGTGAATACTTCGAAGCGATACAACTGCGAACTAAAGTAATCAGTAGTACAATTGTGTTTTGTTATTAGTGTGGTTTTAAGTTGTAATTAGTGTTCTGTAATTAAAGTGTCAATTTTGGTAATTCACTCGACAGTTTTTAATTGTCTCGAACCCCAAGCTCGTAACAATATTATAATTTCCTATACTAGATTGTATGTATTTTATTTGTATAGTATGTATTTTTATTTATATGTATATATATATATATTTGTATATATGTATGTATATGTGTATATGTATGTATAAGTGTATATATGTATAAAGTAACATATTTATATTATATTATATTTTTGAATAATATGTGAAAATAACTTAGATTTTTCTGTTGCGGCTCTACCCATAGCTCTCACCACACTACCAAAGGTTAGCTGGCAGAGAATGCCTTTTCGGCATTAAGTTCACCTTTGTACCAAATGTTTGTTTGTTTGAGTGCAATAAAGAATTTTCTATCTATCTATCTATCTCTAACGCAGCCACCTAGCCGTAACATAAACATATTTTTTTATATTATATTATCACATATTATATCACTTCTATTATGTCACTTCTTTGTTTTATGATTTATTTTGCTTCAAAAATATGGAACATAGTCTTTAATTGAAGTTACAAAATAATAGAAGCATTTATTTTATTTAAATTGTTTGATTTAATTTTATAATAGTCTACCTAAATATAAGTATATGTATCTAGATTTCCCTCCCCAATAATGTTCTATTAAAGTAATACATAATAATAATTATAAAATTCAGTATCACCTAATTAATAAAAATATGCAACAACATAGGTATTAAAAACTATTGAAATCTGAGTAACGATAGCATGTCGTTCCACATCTAAATTATATAAAAATGCATTTTTAAATTTCACTAATCAACGTTGCCGCGAAAATTTCTTCTTCTTTGGGCACTTTAAAAATTAATATATAATAGAAAACAATATTTACAGTTACAGTACAGATATTAACTAAATTAAGTATTTATATTCATAAAAATATTTATAATTAAGTATAAACACTTAAAAAACTAAAATATATTTGAACGAAGTCGCTGCAACACCAACACGCGGTCCACCCTCGACGATGTCCGAAAACGGACTGCGACAGAGCTCCCGGAGGATTACAGGGCGACGGAGCGTGCCTGCTCCGTCGCCTGTAAATTTCAATCTATTGCTGTAATCTACCTGTAAATTTCAAAAAATAAAACTCCTAATTAAAAATATTGATATTTTTAAGACCTTTTTTTAGTGTAAAAACTATTTAAATAACTTGTGCCGTTTTGGAGAAATTTTGCAAAATATGACAAAGATAGGTACTCTTTGGGGATTTTTTTTCTAAAAAGGGGTTGACAAAAATACAATTACCCTGTATTTTTTCTTTGCGGATTAAATTACAGTTATTGTGTTTTTTTTTAGTTAAATATCCAAGAATTTAGGCATTTCACCCGCTCTTAGGGCTTTAATACTTAGAAGCAACTTACTTCATTAGAATTTTTTTTTTAGGATAGGGTGACAAGCGAGCACACAGTGGTTGTTGTGACCCATAGACATCTACATCTATCCTCAATAAAGAATTAAAATGAGGACCCGTGAGGACTAAGATGAAATAAGAGAATGTCTCTTTTTCAGTAAAAAGGGTATCCGGTTCTCTACACTTACCATACGAAACACAGCGGTGATAAGCTGCTATTTTACGCTGGTATTCTGTGAGAGCGTGTTTCTTCCCCGGTCGAGCCGACCCATTCGTGCTACAACAATATACTACTAATACAGCTGCAGCATGGCTCTACCACATATGAATTAGAAAAGCTCCTTTACATTGAGTGAGAGTTATATTCTCATATAATATGCATCGAATTAAATGATGAAAAAGAAAATTACGCACGATTATTCACTGAGATTTATACGGGTCCACATAAGAAGTACCAGCTTTTAAATAAAAAAAAATATCGAAATTGGTTCACCCAGAAAAAAGCTATGAGGTAACACACATAAAAAAACATACAGTCGAATTGAGTACCGTCTTCTTTTTGAAGTCGGAAGGAAAAGTAAAGTAGTAATTATAAAATAGTGAACATTTTCTGTTATCTTCTTTAAAAGCATGTTCCAACTTTTTATAAAGTATATCAAACATACTAGTATAAATTGAGATCCTCTTATTTCTATGTTTGTAATTGTAAGTTTTATAATATTTTGTAGTCGATTTTACATTGTTAAAATATTCAAACATTTTTTTCTCACGTATTTATTAACACGTTATTGTTGGATATTTTTACTAGAATAAGGGTAACAAACGAGCACACAGTGCATCTGATGGTAAGTAAATGCTGCGGCCTATAGATATCGACATCTATATTCGATTGAGAATCAAAATGCAGATGCGTGCAAAATGAAAATTGCTCACGATTATTCACTTGAGTTCGTATAAAACTCGATACAAACAAAAAGTAAAGTAGTCATTTTAAAATAGTGAACATTTTCTGTTATCTTTTTTAAAAACATGTTCCTACTTTTTATAAAGTATATCAAACATACTAGTATAAATTGAGATCCTTTTATTTCTATGTTTGTAATTGTTAGTTTTTGATAATATTTTGTAGTCGATTTTACATTGTTTAAATATTCAAACATTTGATTTCTCACGTATTTATTAACACGTTATTGTAGGATTTTTTTGTAGAATAAGGGTGACAAACGAGCGCATAGTCCACCTGATGGTAAGTGGATGCTGTGGCTTATTGACATCGATATCTATCCTCGATTGAGAATCAAAATGCAGGTGCGTTGTCATGTCATCCCTGAGGACTATGATGGAATACCTCGTTTCCAGAAAAAAGGCTCTAGTTCCCTACAGTAACCATACGTTACACAGCAGCATTAAGTTGCTATTTCTATATTCTGTGAGAGCATGGACCTTCCCTGGTCGAGCCGACCCATTCATGCTACAACCATAATATGGTTGCAGTATATCTCTACTACGTACTTATATTTAAAACGCTGCTGTTGACTACAAAATATTGACTATACAACTTAATAAAGATATAAAATGTTAAAATGTAGACACGTTTGAAGCTGATAAATTATTCACAATCCATTTCCATTAATAAATGAGTGACATCTTTCACCGCGTACTCAACTGTTCTTGAAATATCGACCCTGTTACCCTTCGGACGACGGTGAAATCATAAGCCATGGGTCAGCAAAGGAAAATAGACGTTCCTGTCCTTAAAAAATGAAGGGTACAGGGAAAGAAAGATCATTGTCAATTGACGATTATCTTGAGAAAACTGATAAAACTTATTTAACTTTCTCAAAATATTTATTTAAAAACATTGTGAAATATCATTGAATACTACAATATATGAGTTACAAATTATACCAACATGATTTTTTTTTACTAATGCTACATTAGAATTTAAGTAAAAAAACAATTATCCAATCAAAGGATTACTGCAAAAAAGATCAAAGTCGCTGGATTCTACATAACATTGACGTTTGTTTCTTATTTAAGGTTAATTTATAAAACCAAGGCTTAGAAGGAATGATGGGTTGAATTTTAGCAAAGTGACAGCCTTTTGTCGTTTTCGTTTTGTTCCAATGTTTTGACCACCTATCTCTATACAATAATTTCGTAGTCCTTATAAGTTCATAACAATAATTTTTAAATAGGAAAGTATCCCCACAGACTATAGCTTGTTTAGCAATTTTGTCAGAATATTCATTACCAGATATACCAATATGACTAAGAATCTAAACAAGAGAAATGTTGATGTTTTAAAATTGGTATAAGAATAGAAGTTTCTTAATTTCAAATATCAACGGATTGCGGGAAATGTCATAGAAAGGATTGCATAACAATGCCTGTAAAGAACTAAGAGAATCTGAAAATATCACGCTTGATTTTTATTTAAAACAATAGCAATATTTTATTGCTTGTAAAATGGCTAACATTTCTCCAGTAAAAACTGAAGATTCGGGAGGACTTTTCATTTTTTGAACTATTCTCAAACTTTGATGGTATATTGCGTAGCCAGTAGAACCTTTTGAGTTAATTTTAGAAGCATCTGTAAAAATATAATAATAACCTGGGAAATTCTTTTCTAACGCAAATATAAATTTTTTATTTGATTCAATAGAAAATTTATATAATCCTATATCTAATATAACATTGGGTTTGAAAAGTGCAACATCAAACGAATTGGAGAAAAGAGGCAGAGTCACCGACCTATAAATAGGATATAGTAAGGAATTATTTTATTCATAGCTTTTTACTAGGTTAGGTGTTTCTTTATTACGCCAGTATTTTCCTGAATTAATTAAAATTTAATGAGAAAGTAAACGAATTTTAGGGATTAGTGGATGTTTGGAAAATTGAAGTGCCCGAAAAAAAAGAATCCGATAAATATTGTCGTCTGATAAAAAGTGGAGGATCACCGCATTCAATCTGCAAGGCATTGATAGGCGACGAATTCATAGCGCATATAAGTAATCTTAAAAACTTGTGTTGAACGATATCTAAAATTTTTAATCCTTTTTATTAGCAGGTTCAAAAAGAAATGAGGCATAATCTAATCGACTTCTTATAATTGCATTATAAATTAATTTTAAGGAATATGGATGGGCGCCCCACCATACCCCGCACAAAGTTCTTAGAATGTTTATATTTTTTTCGCATTTTTTTGGGTTTAAATGATATGAGGCATGCCGGGTAATTTATTATCAAGAATTACACCAAGGAATTTAACTAGCTGAATATTTTCGAGCGGATAATTAAAAATGCGAACCTCTATTTCAGGTAAAACTCTTTTGCGGGAAAAAAATACTGTATTACTTTTATTTGGGGAAAGTTCTAGTCCACGATCATCTAAACACGTGGTCATAGAGAGGAGATCTTGTTCTATCGCATTAGCACAGGATTGTATACATTTATAATTTACACTAACTAAGATATCATCAGCATATTGCAAAATTCTACACTTTGAAATGGACTGGTCTAAATCTGACGTATAAATATTGTATAATAAAGGACTTAAAACGAAGCCTTGTGGAAGCCCTTTGAAAACCTTTGGAGTATATTTAAAATTATCATCAATTTTAATATGTATATATCGATCTAGAAATAAATTGATAATCAAATTTGTAATTTTTTTGGACATATTAAGCTTAAACATATTTTCTCTAAGGATGTTGAGTCTGACATTATCGTAAGCAGAAGAAATGTCAAGGAAAGCAGCAAGGACCGATTCATTTCTCGAAAATGCTAGTCTAATATCTGTGGTGAAGATTGAAAAACTGTCCTATGTGATTTTACCTTTTCTGAATCCATATTGAGTATTTGATAACAATCCATGCCTTTCTACATACCATTCAAGACGATTCTTGATCATGTGTTCAAAGGTTTTAATTAGAGTTGAGGATAGAGCAATCGGTCGATAGGAAGAGCCGTCGTTAGGGTTTTTGTCAGGTTTCAAGATAGGAGTAATTACTTGAGTCCGCCAAAAGTCAGAACAAAGCCTATGTCAAACAAAGCGTTAATGATATTTAAATAGTAGGTTAAAATTTCATCGTTACGTTTGGCAAGTAATGAATATGCAATACTGTCTAGACCAGGTGCCGAATCGTGAACGTGAGAAAGGACAAGCTTGAATTCATATAGTGAGAAGGGACGTTCTAAGGGATTAAAAAAAGATTCACATGGAATACTTTGAGGAAGCTCCTCTCTCAAAGGAGCAGAAGAGGGGACAAGTTTGTCTAGAAAATAATTTATTGATTGAGAGGGAACGGCACCACTATAAGAACAAGATGAAAAACAATAGCGAAATTTTCTTATATTGCGCCAAACAACTGACGAAGGAATTGAAGGAGATATTGAGGAACAAAAGGCATGCCAACTTGTTTGTTTTTTTGTGGGAAGAGTATTTTTAGTAATTTCTTGTATACGTTGAAGGAATGAATAGTTTTACGAACTCATGTCTAATTTATATTGTTTTTCGGCTTTTTTTCTATTACGAATGGCCTCAGTACATTCAGAATCCCACCATGGAGGGGAGGGCTTACACTTATTATTTAGAGTTTTAATAGGAATTGATTGTTCTGCTGCATTTATAATTGCGTTTGTAAATGCTTCAACAATTGAAGTTAAATTATTTTCAGAAATAGGAGCGATTTATAGAATTTAATTATAAAGAAAAAAGGTTCCAGTCTGCTCTGTCTAATTTGTATTTAATACGTGGTTTTTTTGTTAATTTCTCCCGATTAGGAAATAGAATAGGAAAATGATCAATGCCGTGAGAGCTATTTAAAACTGTCTAATTTAAAAGAGAGATTAAATCAGGAGTACAAATTGATAAATCTACAGCACTTCTAGACTCATTGGGATGCGAGCTGTTATACCCTGTAATTGTTAGCCTTAGTGCTGCACTGCCCCTTAATAACGCTAACTAAGCCTTAAGGTTCAGTGAGTATAGCAGTGGAGCAGTTTGGCCAGGCAGTCTGCTTCCATCTTCGAACCTGCTCGGTTGTCTACGGACCTAAGTTAAATTCTAATCAATTTGTAATATATAATTCATTTATCCTTTAATTAAATAACAGTGTTTTAAATAATTGTTTTTTTTAAAAAGCAATCAGCCTGTCTCCGTATAACATTTGGTGGCAGCGGTGGGATGAAATCCCCAGTGTCAAGTGAAGTGGAACCGCTCAGCAGACTCGCTCCATATCCTAAAATCTTATAAAACTAATTTTATTCTGTGTCGTCCTGGCGCGTCCTAGTGAACCCAAATAGTGCAAATGCTATACTCATCGCTACGGCCTGGACGTCCATTCCATTACAGGAGACCGATTTATTCCTGGAAAGGAGTTCACATACTTACCAAGGAAGACCCGCGATTGCATCCTGAACCGCAATCATCTCCTTCCATCTACATACATACAGAAGAAAATCACCTAGAAGAATTAACCTGAAAAGCATCCATCGTCTTAAAAGAAATATTGTCGAAGATTTCTATAACTTTAAATTCATCGTGTCCCGTTCAGTGTGCTACCGAAGACGCGCTTATCAATCGGAATGTTCGCTTATCGTGTTTGCAGCCGTCGCCCGCATTACTAGTACTGTGAGTCGTTGGTCATTGTTTTGTCTAGACTTTATAAACCAAAGCTTCTCAACCTTTTATGTTTCTTTGTTCAATTGAATTTAAATGTTTTAGAGTTTATTAATATTTTTACCATTTGTGATTATTTTATATTATTGCGTGTTCCTTATTGTAATTATTTTATATTATTGTGTGTTCTTGTATTGATTGATATATTTTATTATGCCAAAGTGGTGAAAGGAGGAGGCTAGTTTAACCTTCAATTCACAGAGCCGGGTGTTAGTGACGCTTGAAATCCACCAGCCACTCCAAGAATTACTAAGGCCAGCATTGCAACTACTGCAATGACCGAGATGGATTTAAACACTTTGTTCAAATTCGTTAAACCGTATGACGGTAGTAGGGAGACCGTAAATTCTTTTATTATTAATTGTAATAATGCCTATGAATTAGCCACAGAATCTCAAAAACAAATTTTATTTAAGTACATCATTAGTCAACTCCACGGTAGCGGAAATCGCTTGCTCCATAAAAAATTTAAAGACTGGGAACAGCTCAAGTTTCTTAAAACACAATTTAGTGAACGTAAACATTATGCTCATATCCTTACAATTACAAGAGAGCGAACAAGGCCCACATGATAATGTCAGCCAATTCGCACTCCGCATGGAAACCTGTCTTTCACAACTATTAACAGAAATATCCCTATGTAATACAAAAGCAAAAATTACCAGGTCAGGTTGCGGCCATGGAGGACCTCCCTCCATCATTTCCTATAAGGTTACATCCCCGCATTTCGAACATTGTTAGGTGTAGGTCTCCAAAGACCCTTAATGAAATATAAACTTAGCCATCTCGGAGGAACGTATTCAACAAAGCCTATACAAACGACCACAGCCAGAAACAAGACATGAACACAAACCTAAGCAAAACTTCGTAAAAACTTTTAATACTAAGCCGTCTACTTATCAAAAATTTTCACAGTACCCAAATCCTAACCAACAGAGCTCCACTAACGCTTTTTGTCGATATTGTAAGACGGCAGGACACGATATTATGGCCTGCAAAAAACGAGAGTATTCCAACCATCGATTCAAGAACCAAAACATTCCACCAACCTCTCAATTCCAATATAGGCCACAACCACGGGTTAACTTCATAGAGCAACCCAATGATGAGGAAGTCAAGAAGAATTCCATCCTTTACAGCGACAATCAAATTTTAAACGATCAAGAGTCTCGCCACGGTGTCGCCTGAGACTAGATCCTAAAGCCACACCAACCATTCCTCCTCATATCCAAGGACCACAGGTAACCAGCCCCAAATAAGAGTCCAAATATCCAAGGACCACGGGTAACCAGCCCCAAATAAGAGTCCGAAAATCCATGGACCACACGGGTAACCAGCCCCAAATAAGAGTCCAAAATCCAAGCCACGGGTAACCAGCCCCAAATAAGAGTCCGAAAATCCATGGACCACACAGGTAACCAGCCCCAAATAAGAGTCCAAAATCCAAGGACCACAAGGTAACCAGCCCCAAACAAGTGTCCGAAAATCCATGGACCACACGGGTAACCAGCCCCAAATAAGAGTAAAAATCCAAGGACCACAAGGTAACCAGCCCCAAACAAGTGTCCGAAAATCCATGGACCACGCGGGTAACCAGCAAACAAAGTGTCCAACAATCCAAGGACCACAAGGGTAACCAGCCCCAAACAAGTGTCCAGTCATCCAAGACCCATAACTTGAAAGTTCCTCTCCAACAAGCAAAATCGAAATTTGAAATAAATCTAGATACCACTAAAAGGTTGTTACCATGTCCTTCTCGATTCATCCGTCACGGATATCCACTGTCTTTGCTTGTTGATTCAGGGTCTGCCATATGTTTATTAAAACAGTCTAGTATCCAGAGAAATATCAAACTCATAAAAACCTATCAAACTTAAGGGTATAGATCCGGGCGAGGAATCTACAACTACTGAGGGCCATTTTCCGTTGAAATTAAAATTAAATAAAACCACATCCGCGTCATATAAATTCCATGTCATTAAAGATGTCAATCTGCCATATGACGGTATCATAGTGACTTCTAACCGCGTTTGGCTGTAAAATTGACTACACAAACGATACCCTCAAGATCGGTAAATTAGAACTAAAATTACATTTCGTTGATCCATTCTATATAATTCCACCACCTTAAAGAAGGCCTTATCACCGATCAACACATATCAGATAATTTACTTATATCCAACTGTATCGTAAAAATCAAAGAAAATAAACGCGTTAATTTAACTATAGCCAATACTTCAGAGTTTCCTGTAAACCTTAATCCAAATTTAAATCTTAAAATTACACCTTTACATTCTGACGCAGTTCAGGTGAACACGAACATCTTTAACACGGCTAAAAGAACAAACGATGTAATAAACTCATTAAGAATAGAACATCTAAACCAAGAAGAGTCCAACGCCCTCATTGAACTTTGTTCCCAGTATTCCGACATTTTTCATCTGCCCGATGATCAATTAACTTATACATCCGCCCTTAACCATCAAATTAAAACGAACAGCGAGACGCCCATCCATACTAAAACGTATAGGTTCCCAGAATGTCATAAGAAAGAAGTCGAGACCCAAATCAATAAGATGCTCGACCAGGGAATAATAGAACCCTCATCCTCACCTTGGAGCTCACCAATTTGGATTGTGCCTAAGAAATTAGATTCCCAGGGACAACGTAAATGGCGAATAGTAATTGACTATCGCAAACTTAACGATATTACTATCATGAAACTTATCCTATTCCACAAATTTCTGAAATCCTAGACCAGCTGGGCAACAGCAAATATTTCTCAACCTTAGACTTAGCTTCGGGTTTCAGCGTTCTCTGTACCTCAGGGGCATTTCCAATTCAATAGGATGCCTTTTGGCTTGAAAAATGCTCCGTCTACCTTCCAGAAGCTCATGAATGCATGCCTATCAGGACTTCAAGGTTCACGATGTTTCGTTTATTTAGACGACATCGTTATTTACTCTTTCGATCTTACTTCTCATATAGATAACCTCAATGCTGTATTTAACAGACTCAGAAATTATAATCTCAAGTTACAACCCGAAAAATGCGAATTCCTTCGTAAAGTAATTTATTTAGGCCATATAATCGGTGAACATGGTGTCAAACCCAATCCCGAAAAGGTGAGGCTGTCACCGAATTTCCAGTTCCAAAATCATCCAAAGACATTAAATCCTTCCTAGCTTAGTATCTTACTACAGACGTTTATCCCTGATTTTTCTAAATATGCAAAATCCCTTACGTCCCTTTAAAAAGGATGTCCTTTTGAATGGAAGAATGAACAACAGCTTTCTTTCGAGACCTTGAAAGGTAAACTCGTTACAGCTCCAGTCCTTGCATATCCGGACTTTACTAAACCTTTCCTCTTGACGCGATGCATCAAACTATGCCATCTCTGCTATTCTCTCCCAAGGTCCAGTAGGACAAGATCGACCTATTGCTTTTGCCTCGCACACTCAATAAAGCAGAGAATAATTACAGCGTAACCGAAAAGAGTGCCTTGCGATAGTATTCAGCACCAAAACCTTTCGTCCTTATCTATATGGCAACCGATTCACAATAATGACGGACCATAAACCTCTCCAGTGGCTTTTTATGCAAAGATCCTGGTTCCCGCCTTGTTCGATGGCGACTTAAATTGGAAGAATTTGAGTATGATATACATTATAAAAGGCAAAACCAACACAAACGCTGACGCGCTATCACGGTTTCCGTGAACCCTGTCCAACCTGCAGACCCACCAACGTCCAATCCTCCTATAGTGGACGAGGTCGAAATCTGAACAAAGATCTCATGGACTTACTAATTTCTCCACCTTCCTTTAATCCAGACGAAGCAATCTCTCCTACACTGGATTTAGCTGAAGATACTTCCCATTACCCTACATTGATTTACCTTCTAATATTCCAGACACCTTTTCTTTTCTAAAATGTTATACAGGAGACGGGCTGATTGCTTTTAAAAAACAATTATTTAAAACACTGATATTTAATTAAAGGATAAATGGATTATATATTACAAATTGATTAGAATTTAACTTAGGTCCGTAGACACAAGCAGGTTCGAAGATGGAAGCAGACTCCCTGGAAACTGCTCCACTGCTACTCACTGAACCTTAAGGTTAGTTAGCGTTATTAAGGGCAGTGCAGCACTAAAGCTAACAATTACAGGGTATAACCTCCCCTTTAAGAAGAGATTTTAGGGATGATATCGTAAAATCTCTAGATATTAATTAATTAATAATAACTTTAAACTTGGGTTCTAAGCGGTGCAACATTATCAGATTCGGAATCACTATTTTGTTCAATCACAGGTTGTGTAATTTTTAAATGAGGTTGAGGTGAAGTTTTTATGAATTTCACTTTAGGAGTGCTACTAATATTATTTGTTGTAAGGCGGATGTTACGGGGTCGACGGAAAAGCTTAAAACCCAAATGTACAAAATACAACAGAATTAGGGTAGAAATAATAATAATAATAATAGAATAATGTGTCCCATATTTAATAATGTGAGGTTTATTTCCTATTGTATTTAGGTTACTTAATAAAGAATCAATAATTATTTTATTTTTTGAATTAAATTCATCTAAATCTACGTTTTGTAACTTAATAGGAGACACATTTTCTACGACATGGTTGAACTTATTAATATTACAGCAAGTGTCATTGATGAGGTTATAGTCAGGCATATAATTTATGGGTGATGTAATATTTAGAACATTATACATAGGTAATTCTTAATGTACTTTTACAAAATCAATACAATCATCTGGAATTGTAATTATGCCTGTGCCCAGAATATTTGCTTCAAATAATTGAGACTTAATACAATCTATAGAAATTTTATTTGGGTCGGATTGGATATAAATCCATCTATATTATTAATGGTTTCCAGATATCCAATTTTCCTAAAATAAATTTAGTTTCGCACTGTAACGGGTTTCACTGATCACTTTAGACATAAGTTCACTTTCACAGGATGGTTTAGCGTCCACCGAACACACGTTGCTTACGTCACAGATGAATGTTCCTGGTTGCACAATTGTACACTTCCTTAAGTCGTCAATATTGCATAATGTGTTTTGTCTTTGGTCATTGCGACGTATTTATTATTAGGTATAATTAAACTAAATGAATTTGGTTCCTTTGGATTATATGGGTGTAGGTAGAGCTATACTATGAAACAACATATAATTTTCCATCTACCAGTGGCACTTGCAACAAAATATGATTTTTATTTATATAATAGCAAATAATCTTACAAAGTCTTAAAATTAAATGTATATTCTTAATATCTAAAGAAACAGGCAATACTAAATTATTAGGTAGGTTTATAGTTATCGGCAAGTTCTTGTATAACTGTTTGTAGCGTTATAACGGCTGGATGTAAAATATCCTTACTGCTAAATAAAATAGCGTTTATGATATCTTCTAATTGAAAAGATAATGTAAGAATTGAAGTTTCTAAACTGTCAAAATTTCATTAATATTAGCAGATATTTGTAGGCCATTAGTTAATTCAGAATATTTTAATTTTAATAGAGAGATTGTCGATAGCTGTAGTTAGCTTTGCTTCGTTGTTTTTATTTTATTTAGTGTATCGTTATAATACGTTGTTACAGAGAGTAGTAACCAAAATGTTTTCTCATTAAAGAAGCCAATTGTTTTTCATCATTTTGTACAGATTCTTCTTCATACTTTAGAGCGTCGTCTTCATCTAGAGTAACAAAATATGTTTTAACATTGTACCAATACCTCAAACCATGCGCTGCGCTTGGCTCTGTTATCTAATAAGTGTGAGATGGATTCAAAGTCCTGTTCAAGTCCTGGTTACGTACCGCTAATAGTTGAAGCATATTGTGACATTCTGCAATAATTTCTAGAGTCCTAGTTGGTCATAAAAATTTAATTGTATCCTTGTGCTTCCTATATTTCTTATATGAGGCTAAAGTGTGAAATGTCTATTGAATTAACGTTTTCAGTTGGGCGTGATTAATTTTAATGTACCTAAATAATCAAAGTAGATGCCTGCACTCGAAGTTATTTGTTGAATATAATCTTGATGCGATTGACCTCGAGTTGGAGTTCTGTAAATAATTACTATAGCCAATACTTCAGAGTTTCCTGTAAACCTTAATCCAAATTTAAATCTTAAAATTACACCTTTACATTCTGACGCAGTTCAGGTGAACACGAACATCTTTAACACGACTAAAAGAACAAACGATGTAATAAACTCATTAAGAATAGAACATCTAAACCAAGAAGAGTCCAACGCCCTCATCGAACTTTGTTCCCAGTATTCCGACATTTTCATCTGCCCCATGATCAATTAACGCCATCCGCCCTTAACCATCAAATTAAAACGACCAGCGAGACGCCCATCCATACTAAAACGTATAGGTTCCCAGAATGTCATAAAAGAAGTCGAGACCCAAATCAATAAGATGCTCGACCAGGAATAATAGAACCCTCATCCTCACCTTGGAGCTCACCAATTTGGATTGTGCCTAAGAAATTAGATTCAGGACAACGTAAATGGCGAATAGTAATTACTATCGTAAACTTAACGATATTACTATCGGCGAAACTTATCCTATTCCACAAATTTCTGAAATCCTAGACCAGCTGGGCAACAGCAAATATTCTCAACCTTAGACTTAGCTTCGGGTTTCACCAATTGTTAATCAAACCCGAAGATGCACCTAAAACAGCGTTCTCTGTACCTCAGGGGCATTTCCAATTCAATCGGATGCCTTTTGGCTTAAAAAATGCTCCGTCCACCTTCCAGAAGCTCATGAATGCATGCCTATCAGGACTTCAAGGTTCACGATGTTTCGTTTATTTAGACGACATCGTTATTTACTCTTTCGATCTCACTTCTCACATAGATAATCTCAACGCTGTATTTAACAGACTCAGAAATTATAATCTCAAGTTACAACCCGAAAACTTATATTGCGCCAAACAACTGACGAAGGAATTGAAGGAGATATTGAGGAACAAAAGGCATGCCAACTTGTTTGTTTTTTTGTGGGAAGAGTATTTTTAGTAATTTCTTGTATACGTTGAAGGAATGAATAGTTTTACGAACTCATGTCTAATTTATATTGTTTTTCGGCTTTTTTTCTGTACGAATGGCCTCAGTATTCAGAATCCCACCATGGAGGGAGGGCTTACACTTATTATTTAGAGTTTTAATAGAATTGATTGTTCTGCTGCATTTATAATTGCGTTTGTAAATGCTTCAACAATTGAGATTAAATTATTTCAGAAATAGGAGCGATTTATAGAATTTAATTATAAAGAAAAAAGGTTCCAGTCTGCTCTGTCTAATTTGTATTTAATACGTGGTTTTTTTGTTAATTTCTCCCGATTAGGAAATAGAATAGGAAAAGGATCAATGCCGTGAGAGCTATCTAAAACTGTCTAATTTAAAAGAGAGATTAAATCAGGAGTACAAATTGATAAATCTACAGCACTTCTAGACTCATTGGGATGCGAGCGTTTGGTGATTTTACCAGTATTAAGGGCGCCAAGACTGCCGTATCTATCAGAATTATCATCCCATAAATAATGATGGCTATTAAAGTCACCAAGAATTAAAAATGGTTTGGGGTAGGAGTCTGTTAAAGATTTTATTCTGCGAAACGTAATGACAGAAGGGGAGGGAACATAAATAGAAACGAAAGTAATATATTAAATTCTTACAGCTACAATATTAAATTCAAATATTTCATCATAAATATCTATAATGGTATAAGCTATATTATTCTTTATAAGCAAAGCACATCCGGCATAACCATCAGATCTGTCATTTCGAACACAACAAAACCAGGGATTCTGATGTTGAATCTGGTTTCAACTATGTCTCTGAAATAGCAGCGATACAAACATTGTACTTTTTAATAAATAAATTATTTCAGAACGTTTATCTAAAATGCTTCTACAGTTCCATTGAAGGATCCTTGTGAGTGATGTCTAGAAATTTCAGGTATAGAATTTAGTAAGCGAGCAACGTGGGACGGTAACTTGACGATTACGAAGATATGATTATGTTGATAGAGAATTTATAATGCTTTCTAGAATTAAAATTGCCTGTAGTATCTGGTAAACCGAAGAGCACAACCATCCTCTGGTTGGGTGAAAATCTTCAATAATTTTTGATGCCTTTTTGTGTATAGTGACGAATGATTTAGGAATAAATAATGATTTTTATAAACTTTATTAGATGAAGCAGGGTTTGAAGGAAAATGATCCATTATAGGTTAGTAGAAAGCAAAGAATTTATAGGGTTTTTTGAGATCAGAACATCAGCATATGATTTTGATGAAACTTGGGGATATTTCTGTGATGCTTCTAGGTATGAGATTGAATTTTGTGCCATTTCGATTTTAATATTATTTTGTCTTGTGTTCAGGGCATCTTGAATCCGTTGCTTTTTGGTTACCTGAGCAGAACAAGCAACGAAAGGTCTTATCTTTGTCAAGAAGAAGAAATGATCATCGTCACATTTTGAGCATCTTGGCTTGGAGCGACTAAAATCTTTAGTGTGTCCAAATCTGCAGCACTGAAAACATTGAATCGTTGCAAGCTTATAAATTTCAACAGGGATGGAAGAATAGCAAAAATAAACTACAACACGGTACACGGACCGATAGTCTCTACAGCAAATGGCAGAAATATGTAGTCATCTCTCAGAAACTCATATTTGCGCCACATACTCAGTTCAGCTGCCTCTGATACCGCCCCGGCTCTAAACGAGGTACGCTTGAGATGAGAGTCCGCCAAAGTGTCTACGCAAGTAGCATCCCACACTAGAGCTTTACGTCTCTCCCAAGGGACCAACGTCATACCGTCGGGTCTCTTGCCATCGTCTCTAAATATTCCACAAGGCTTTAAAACCGAGGGAACAAGAGCCCTTCGGATGACATCGTTCAAAGTGAAAACCTACGAGCACTTTTTTTACATGAGAGTCCGTGGAGCCCAAACTTGCCGACGCTGCTACCACAGGGGCATTGATGGGGTTGACAAATCACTGCTCTAGTCAGTTCACGGCGATGCTGAGCTTTACCATCAAGTAATGTGCCGAGATTAAATAAATAAATAAAATAGCCTTTATTTCTACTACAATACAAACTTGACATATGATTAATCTAGATTATAATAATATAGTATAATTAATATGTTTTTCTTTTATATATATATATATATGTATGTATATATATGACTTAATTAATATTAGTAGTAGTCGCCTCTGCAGTGACCTCTCCTAAACCTTTCAAATATCTCTTTCTGAGCCACTCGCATCCATAGGGTCCATCTCTGATTTAAATGTCTCTCCTTTTACTTGGTCTCCCTTTTTCTTTTCCTGTCTCTTGGTATCCATTCTGTTAGACGTTTGGTCCATCTGTCATTATTCATCCTACAGATATGTCCCGCCCAGTTTCACTTGGTAGTCTTGTTCTTTCTTACATCTATTATTTTGTTTTTCCTGATGTTGACGTTGTTAACCTTATCTGATAGTTTTAGACCAAGCATGCTTCTTTCCATTTGTGTATGACGATAGCAATTTTTCTTCGTCTTCTCTCAGTGACCACGTCCTGGCAACCATATGTCAGGTATGGCAATATCCTACATCGTGAGAGATTTTCTTTTTATTATATTGATATCCTTATTTTTCATTATTTCTCAATCTCAATATTTCTTCAGGCTAGATTTATCCTTCTTTTTCTTATTTTTTGAATGACACTAGCTGTCCTAAATATACATATTCTTTTACATATTTTTTCATTTATTATAATGTCTCGAGGTGCTCCGTTGGTTAAAATCTTTTTTCATCGTGTTCATTGACAGTCCCACCTTTTTACTTTCCATTGCTAGTTCGAACACCATACTCTCCAATTCGGTAGCGCTTTCTGCGAAGACCACTATGTCGTCCACGAAGCGCAAGTGATTCAATAGTTCTCCATCTACCCTTATTCCCTTCTTTTCCCAATTCAGACGTCTGAAAATAGATTCGAGCACTGCTGAAAACAACTTCGGGGAGAGAGGGTCTCCCTGCCTTACTCCTTTTTGTATGGGGAATTTTGTACCTTCACGCTCTAGGCGCACTTTGGCGAGACATTTTGTATATATTTAGAATAAATGACACACACAGCGACTCGGTGACTGTAACTGAAGGCACAGCACAGGGATCTGTGCTTGGCCCCCTCCAGTTTGCAGATGACACATGTTTGCTAGTCGCCGATAAAGATCCTGATATAGCATGTGACCTGTTACAGTCTGACTTTAATATGCTTGCAAAATGGTGTCATGATGCCGGTTGGTTCTGAACTCCACTAAAAACCAAGCTGTTACATAAATCTCCCTTATATCAAGTGTACTTTATCCAAGCACATTGTTCTCACAATCATAGTTCTTCACTCGTCTTGTAAAACACCTTAGTTGCCCTCTATAGATCTCGTCAATACCAGACATATCTCGGAATGCAGATCGATAGTAAGTTTACTTGGCATAACCATCGAGTATGTTTGTAACAAGTTAAGACAATTCTTAGCTAATATTATAATACTGAAGAACAGAATTCTGTTCCCAGTTAAGATAATGTTATATAACTCTCTGGCAGAATCTTATATACAGTATGGTTTAGGCAGCTATGGTCGTACATTTAATACTTATTTAAACAAAATATATAACCTCCAGATAAGAATCCTTAAAAACATTGTAACAGACAAAATTCGACGTCAATTTCATGATGACGATAGTATGCTCTTTAAGCACTGCAATATACTACCAGTTCATACGCAAGTCAAATATTTACTTTAAAAAAAACACTTTTTTAATAAAGACTTAAAATTGGAAATCAAGCATCCCGTGTGCACCCGCGCCGTAAGCAGCCGCAAGCTGCAGACGAGCCGTGCAAACAATATGTACGGGGAACGAACGGCAAGTTACATTGTTCCACGATTTATAAACAACCTAGCCCCAGAACTCCGCGATAATTTAAATATAAAAAACATTAAAAAAAACTTAAAATGTACTTTTTGGGTAATTCATAAGAAAAAATGTTACTACTTAAAACAGCGTATATGCGTTTGCTCAGGTCCTAATTAGGCTGTAATGTTTTCTTTTTGCAAACTAAATTAATTATACTTTAATATAACGTCGACTCAGGTCGCGTCATCACAAACCTTAGTGGTTTTCTGTATGCGACTTTTTAGGATAGTTTTTTTTGTAATGCTTTGTAATATGGTAAATAAATTTAAAAATATATATATACTCTTGATTAAGTTAATATATTTCTGATTGACGCCTTGTTGTGTAAGTGATGTCCATATAGCTTTGAAGTGTAAAGAATCGAATGCTTTTGTGTAGTCTATAAACACATATATAACAAAATATTTGAAAAAATGTTATATAAATTTGACATTGACTGATTGGTCTATATCAATGGTCAAAAATCTACAATCATACTGCTATTTAAAAAAGGAGATAGAAGAGATCTAGGGAATGTGCCGAGATTACTTGATGGTAAGGCCTGTAACCAGTGACTAGATTCCTTAGTCGAAACAGCTAGAAGGCGTGCCTGATCTTGGTCACTATGGATATTGTGGAACAAATCTTTCTGCACGTTCTGTACCAACGGAATATAACAAAAACAGTGGGATATTCCGTTGTGGTGGATAAGTGGAACATTTTCGCCGGGACAGAGCACTCGCCATGTCTGCCCCGCCTCCGTAGCAAAGCACAGGTCTACTTTATTATTTAAAATTATGTTACATAAGTCACTGACACTATGCACGGAAGCAAGGAAAGCAGGCAATGCAAAAAAAAATTAATCAATAAAAGAAATCGCCGCTTACTCTTGGTGTATATAAAAAAAAAACTTTATTGTCTTTGGTTAAGTAGATCATGGACTGATTACAATGATCAACATTTTAATCAAGCGTTGTAATGGAAATGTTCCATAATAGGTTTCGCTCTGATATCAGTCATACTGTCTGCCCCATATCAGTCGATAGCAAGTTGTAAATGGATAATATATTGGTATTTGGTTGACGTGTTCTCTAAGTATTAAAACACATATTACTTCAATTTTGGAAATATTATAAGGGAATAAACGGGGTATTTCAGGGAATAAGCGTTCGCTTTAAATTCAATAGTACGCGACCATAACTAGTTCAATTTAAGCAGAGGTCTAAAAGTCTCAGTTTACTTGGGTAGGTTAGGACGATTCACTTGGACTATTGTAAACATTTACTGCCTGTAGCTTCTTTCTTTAAAGTAAATTTGCCTTAAACGCGACAATTAGCATATGGATTGGTTTTAGCAACACCAGACATCCCACCACACAACACTGCTTGTCATCGGTGATCTAGGTAGCTTATAACTAGAATATATGAGATGGTTATATATCATATTTTTATCGTAGCATATCATATATTTAACGAGGTAGAGAAGTCGCCGTAGCTTTATTATGGTTGCAGTTTGACTGTCTTGTTGAGCTAGTGGTCGTTAGAACGACTGCTGATCATAAGGTCCAAGTCGATCTAATATCAATTATTGGGTTTTTATATCAAAAAGTTCTCAGTAACAGCCAGAAGTCAGGAAGTAGCGGTGTTTCCTCGGAATGCATGTAAAGATGGGGAATCTCTATCGTGCCGGAATGACGTCTCATCGGCCTATGAGAGATGGAATGAGATCGCCCCTGGTTTGCCATACACTCGTGCGCTATAATCCTGTCCTGCGCAAATGTCTGGCCTCAGTCTGGACCAGTAGCGTGACAAAAATTGGTCTAGAGGACAGTATTACTATTATGGTTTACCTTGAATGGGTCGACTCGATCGAAGGACATCTGCTCTCACAGAATACCAGCAAATAAGTTTAATGCTGCTGTGTTTCATGGTGGGTTCATATCCCCATTCGACGAAAACATTTGATACATAAAAGGTCTATTTCTGGCACTTGATTGTATGAGATAAAAATGAAAAAGTATTTTGTGCAAATTTAATAAGGTTAGAGAATCTAGCTGTTAAGTTTGAGCACTAAGTTTGATAAATGAGATGATAGGCTACAGTCATGATAATGGTTGTACAAAGTTCTTCATTATAAAATTTACTATGTGTAATTTTACTATAGTGTTTATAAGTGTTAAGCCATACTGCAGCTATATTAGTAGTATATTTAGCAGCACGATAGGTCAGCTCGGCCTGGGAAGGACCACGCTCTCACAGAATAACAAGGGTAAAATAGCAGCTTATTTGCTGTTTTTCGTATGGTGAGTGTAGAGAACCGGAGACCCTTTTACTGGAAGAAGCATTCCATTTTAGTCCTCACGGGTGACAATGCATTTGCATTTGATTCTTTATCGAATAGATGTAGATGTCTATGGTCAGCCTTACCATCAGTTGGACTGTGTGCTCGTTTGTCACCTCTATGCTATATAAAAACTATGTAATGGAATATTGAATGCGTTGAGGATAAACTTGAATAATTCGTAGCATCGTCTAATGTTTAATTTGGTTACTTAAAATTTGTAAATGAAAGATAAAACTTTCTCTTTTTGTTCTTAATACGAATATTTAACAAACTTGCAAATAATATGAGAATAGAAACAACGAATACTAAGATAAAACTTAAAATAGTGGCCCTATATAAATCTTACTAACATTATAAAGGTAAAAGGTCGAATGCCTGTTAGTTTCAACATATCAAATTTTCAACTCTTTATTATTAAAAATATACACATAAAGTTTATTGGATCCATTAAAATCTTTAAAAGTCCTGCTGCTAAGGTTTTGCTATAGTTGCCACGCATTTGATTTATTATCAACAAGATGCTGCCCCTTCTCCTGTTTCAGTTCACCTCTGTCGCCTCTTACGACATCCACGGGACTAAATGGGGGTGGATATTCTTACACCGCCATACACATGTCTATTACACACAATTACTAATTTGATGAGGAATCGCAATCGCTGCTCGCACCGCAGCCGAAGTCTTATTTCATCACTATTCTATTCAATTCATTAATTTCATGACATTATTAGATTTATTAGATTTTTTATTCTCTATACTAACGTGTTCTCTGACTCCATCAACATCATTTATTCATTATTTTAATAATGGACAAATATGTTATATGACTGGGAGCTGTTGTTCTTTTAAAGTCAAAAAATCAATTCAAATATTTATAAATACGGCAACCATTCTTCATGCTTCAGCACCCCTCCATTGGTGGGCAGCATTTTCGATAAATTATTATGTTCTTTTCAGCTGAATATGTTTTATTTGTTTCTTTGTTCGTTAGGTACTCTTATACAATTTTCCGAAAACGTTGAAAAGATGTCGTGTGTGCGCCCGCGAATGCTTGTGATAAAAAAATAGTATATTTTTTATTTGTTTCTTTTTGATAATTTCATTATGTTTGATAAGGGAATTCTATTTAGGAATCATATGAATATAATGCTATACAATAAATAAATGTATCAATTAATACCTAGGCCTTAGACGCAAGCTTTATACCTCATATAAAACCAAGATCGACGCTGCGTTGGTCTATATACGTTTTTATTCGTAACTACAGAACGGATTTTGTTCCGGGTTTCAAATGAGGAAATGCCTACGCATACCCGCTTCGCAGAGGCAAGAACGGATTATGTCGGACTCGCACCTACTAAAACCCCATGGTGTTCCTCCTTCGCCGCATATTGGCAGGGCTACGGAAACGCTTTCAAACACATCCGCGGCCCCACCAGCCCCAGCCGCCCAATAGCAGACCCTCCTTAGTTGAGGACTTCTCCTCCCCCTTTCCTTCTCAGACAAGGCACACCAGGAACACAAGGCACACTGCCCATCGAGACCTCCAACTCCCCCTGCACAACAGACTCCCCCAGCACCAAATGGTGTATACCCGCCAAATTCGCGGAGGATAGTCCTCTCGCTATATCGTTGCAGCGATATAGCGAGAGGACTCTCCTCTAGCCGCAGCCCACTAACACATATCCAAGGGCTCGACAAGCCCACTCAGAGTGGCCACCTTGGCCCAGCCATTCACTTCGGGCCAGCCATGCAGCAATAAATTGGTCATAATATTTAAACAGATTTAACAAATTTACATCTTGTAAACATAAAGTCATCATCAGGCGACCTTTCTACACTTGGCTATAGCCCTCGAGTCTGGGGGAAAATAAAGAGAGAAGAAATAAAAAAATACATTCGAAATAATAATCTAGTGCTTTTATACTTACTGGCACTGGTACTACCAGAAAATATTATGGGTATACTGCACTTTTACAAAGTGGTGCGTTTCTCATGTCTAATAAAACAGTCGTCTGTGAAGTGTTTAGAACAAAGATAATAATTTTGTTTCGGACGCCAATTCACAATTTTTATGCTTTTTAGTCATAATTTTAGTCTAGGTTCAGTTGGAAACCTGTTAATTAATAAACATTTGATAATTATATATAAAAAAACATCGATAAGTATTATAGACAAGGAACTCGACAACCCTATTGAATTTTATTGCTTATCAAAACTCAGTAATTTAAAGCCAAACATGTTGGTAATTACGATATTAAGATAAGTAACAAATTTTTAAGTAAGGTCCTTTGGGGTTATTACGAAAATGGGGGAATTCCGATATTGATTTCTTATATTTACGCGAACACTACACATTTAAATAAAACTAGTTTTACGGATTTTATCGCGTATATTAACTTATTTTATATTCCCGACGTTTCGAGTACTTTACAAAGAAACAAATAAAAAATATACTATTTTTTTATCACAAGCATTCGCGGGCGCACACACGACATCTTTTCAACGTTTTCGGAAAATTGTATAAGAGTACCTAGAAAACGAACAAAGAAACAAATAAAAACATATTCAGCTGAAAAGAACATAATAATTTATCGAAAATGCTGCCCACCAATGGAGGGTGCCGAAGCATGAAGAATGGTTGCTCGTATTTATAAAGATTTAAATTGATTTTTTGACTTTTAAAAGAACAACAGCTCCCAGTCATATAAACATATTTGTCCATTATTAAAATAATGAATAAATGATGTTGATGGAGTCAAGAGAACACGTTAGTATAGAGAATAAAAAATCTAATAAATCTAATAATGTCATGAAATTAATGAATTGAATAGAATAGTGATGAAATAAGACTTCGAGGCAGGTCGAGAGAAGCAAAAGCCGAAAAGAAAAATATATTCAATTTTGTTAGAAAACTTTGCGAGCGAGCACATAACAACTCATCAAACTCATCGTAATAGAATGAATAATATAGGAAAGACAAAAGACAATACTGCCTTAAACATATTACAGCGGACCGCCATCGCCCTCCTTTCCTTTCGATGTCAGCATCGCCTTTAAACTCGGTAACCACATGGCTGAGAGATATTTAAACTCTTTCAACCTGCCTAGAGCGACGCCATTTAGCAGCACACGCGGCACATCCCCAGCTTACGACCCCTAGCTTGAAAGATCAAGAGCTCACTCTTTAACATTGTACAGGAGACCGTGTGACAAAGCGTACTTCTCATATACACCTATTAGTTTTCTGAGACCGGCGATTGATGGGCTGAACAACACCAAGTCATCTGCATAACTGATACTGTTGATGCAGTGACCATCAATCGAGCAGCCGACCTCTGTGTCGCTCAGCTCAACAATCTGCGCGACAGGGTTCCCCCCCCCCCCCCGTCTCACTCCACACGAAAAAGCTCACCAAGCCATCTGATTTGGTTTGTTTGGTGTTTATACCAATACGTGAAAATATTCATCAACCCACCCGGCATACCTGTGTCTTTTAATTTACGCCAAAGAATATCATATCTAACCAAGGTCAAATGCCTTAGTGAGATCAAGAAAGGCTGCATACACAGGCGTGTTCCTATCCTAACAGTCTGCTTGAGAGACATAATTGCGCATTCAGTCGAAAGTCCTGGTCTGAAGCGGAACTGAGCGTCACGTAGATGGAGATGCTCGGGATTTATATAGGGACTTAAGATAAGAATGTAAATTTTCAATCAATTTGTAAATTGAGAGGGATTTTTTAATGGGACAGCTCCGCGTTTTAGCAATTAATTTTGCTTGTATACTTCTCTTTTAATCTTGTTTTAATTGGATTTCTTGAGAATATTGCAAATAATATTGTTAGTTCCTAAATATTAAAATCATATTTATTTCCTTCTTTTGTGTATCTCTCAGTCACAGGATCGACCTGAGCTGGTTAACTTTTCGACTTATATTAATGTCTTTATAAATAATGTTGTAAACAAACCACAGAAATGGCTAAGAATTTGGCTGCGGTGGTGCGAGCAGCGATTGCGATTCCTCATCAAATTAGTAATTGTATGTAATAGACATGTGTAGTGGCGGTAAGAATATCCACTACCCCATTTAGTCCCGTGGATGTCGTAAGAGGCGACAGAGGTGAACTGAAACAGGAGAAGGGCAGCAGCATCTTGTTGATAACAAATCAAATGCGTGGCAACTATAGCAAAATCCTTAGCAGCAGTGGACTTTTAAAGATTTTAATGGATCCAATACTGGGAAATCCTTTTATGTGTATATTTTTTAACAATAAAAAGAGTTGAAAATTTGATATGTTGAAACTAACAGGCATTCGACCTTTTACCTTTATAATGTTAGTAAGATTTATATAGGGCCACTATTTTAAGTTTTATCTTAGTATTCGTTGTTTCTATTCTCATATTATTTGCAAGTTTGTTAAATATTCGTATTAAGAACAAAAAGAGAAAGTTTTATCTTTCATTTACAAATTTTAAGTAACCAAATTAAACATTAGACGATGCTACGAATTATTCAAGTTTTATCCCTCAACGCATTCAATATTCCATTACATAGTTTTTTTTATATAGCATAGAGTGACAAACGAGCACACAGTCCAACTGATGGTAAGTGTTGCTGTGACCTATAGACATCTACATCTATCTTCGATAAAGAATCAAAATGCAAATGCATTGTCACCCGTGAGGACTAAAATGGAATGCCTCTTTTCCAGTAAAAAGGGTCTCCGGTTCTCTACACTCACCATACGAAAAACAGCAATGTTAAGCTGCTATTTTACCCTTGTTATTCTGTGAGAGCGTGGTCCTTCCCAGGCCGAGCCGACCCATTCGTGCTACAAATATACTACTAATATAGCTGCAGTATGGCTCTACCACTTATAAACACTATAGTAAAATTACACATAGTAAAATTTTATAATGAAGAACTTTGTACAACCATTATCATGACTGTAGCCTATCATCTCATTTATCAAACTTAGTGCTGTCAAACTTAACAGCTAGATTCTCTAACCTTATTAAATTTGCAATAAAATACTTTTTTCATTTTTATCTCATACAAATCAAGTGCCAGAAATAGACCTTTTATGTATCAAATGTTTTCGTCGAAATGGGGATATGAACCCACCATATGAAACACAGCAGCATTAAACTTCTATTTCAAGCTGGTATTCTGTGAGAGCAGATGCGTCCTCGATCGAGTCGACCCATTCGTGTTGCAACCATAATAGTAATACTGTCCTCTAGACCAATTTTTTGTCACGGCTACCGGTCCAGACCGAGGCTAGACATTTGCGCAGGACAGGATTATAGCGCACGAGTGTATGGGCAAACTCAGGGGCGATCTCTATTCCATTCCTCTCATAGGCCGATGAGACGTCATTCCGGCACGATAGAGATTCCCCATCTTTACATGCATTCCGAGGAAACACCGCTTACTTCCTGACTTCGGGCTGTTACTGAGAACTTTTTGATATAAAAAACCCAATAATTGATATTAGACCGACTCGGGACCTTATGATCAGCAGTCGTTCTAACGACCACTAGCTCAACAAGACAGTCAAACTGCAACCATAATAAAGCTACGGCGTGACTCTACCTCGTTAAATATATGATATGCTACGATAAAAATATGATATATAACCATCTCATATATTCTAGTTATAAGCTACCTAGATCACCGATGACAAGCAGTGTTGTGTGGTGCGGGATGTCTGGTGTTGCTAAAACCAATCCACATGCTAATTGTCGCGTTTAAGGCAAATTCTACTTTAAAGAAAGAAGCCTACAGGCAGTAAAATGTTTACAATAGTCCAAGTGAATCGTCCTAACCTACCCAAGTAAACTGAGACTTTTAGACCTCTGCTTAAATTCGAACTAGTTATGGTCGCGTACTATTGAATTTAAAGCGAACGCTTATTCCCTGAAATACCACGTTTATTCCCTTATAATATTTCCAAAATTGAAGTAATATGTGTTTTAATACTTAGAGAACACGTCAACCAAATACCAATATATTATCCATTTACAACTTGCTATCGACTGATATGGGGCAGACAGTATGACTGATATCAGAGCGAAACGTATTATGGAACATTTCCATTACAACGCTTGATTAAAATGTTGATCATTGTAATCAGTCCACGATCTACTTAACCAAAGACAATAATGTTTTTTTATATACACCAAGAGTAAGCGGCGATTTCTTTATTGATTAATTTTTTTTTGCATTGCCGCTTCCTTGCTTCCTGCATAGTGTCAGTGACTTATGTAACATAATTTTAAATAATAAAGTAGACCTGTGCTTTTATTACGAGGCGGGCAGACATGGCGAGTGCTCTGTCCCGAAGGAAATGTTCCACTTATCCACCACAACGGAATATCCCACTGTTTTTGTTATATTCCGTTGGTACAGAACGTGCAGAAAGATTTGTTCCACAATGTCCATAGTGACCAAGATCAGGCACGCCTTCTAGCTTTTTCGACTAAGGAATCTAGTCACTGGTTACACGCCTTACCATCAAGTAATCTCGGCACATTCCCTAGATCTCTTCTATCTCCTTTTTTAAATAGCAGTATGATTGTAGATTTTTGACCATTGATATAGACCAATCAGTCAATGTCAAATTTATATAACATTTTTTCAAATATTTTGTTATATATGTGTTTATAGACTACACAAAAGCATTCGATTCTTTACACTTCAAAGCTATATGGACATCACTTACACAACAAGGCGTCAATCAGAAATATATTAACTTAATCAAGAGTATATATATATTTTTTAAATTTATTTACCATATTACAAAGCATTACAAAAAAACTATCCTAAAAGTCGCATACAGAAAACCACTTGTTGTTTGTGATGACGCGACCTGAGTCGACGTTATATTAAAGTATAATTAATTTAGTTTGCAAAAGAAAACATTACAGCCTAATTAGGACCTGAGCAAACGCATATACGCTGTTTTAAGTAGTAACATTTTTTCTTATGAATTACCCAAAAAGTACATTTTAAGTTTTTTTTAATGTTTTTTATATTTAAATTATCGCGGAGTTCTGGGGCTAGGTTGTTTATAAATCGTGGAACAATGTAACTTGCCGTTCGTTCCCCGTACATATTGTTTGCACGGCTCGTCTGCAGCTTGCACGGCTATTACGGCGGGTAACACGATGCTTGATTTCAATTTTAAGTCTTTATTAAAAAGTGTTTTTTTAAAGTAAATATTTGACTTGCGTATGAACTGGTAGTATATTGCAGTTTAAAGAGCATACTATCGTCATCATGAAATTGACGTCGAAATTTGTCTGTTACAATGTTTTTAAGGATTCTTATCTGGAGGTTATATATTTTGTTTAAATAAGTATTAAATGTACGACCATAGCTACCTAAACCATACTGTATATAAGATTCTGCCAGAGAGTTATATAATATTATCTTAACTGGAAAGAATTCTGTTCTTCAGTATTATAATATTAGCTAAGAATTGTCTTAACTTGTTACAAACATACTCGATGTGGTTATGCTAAGTAAACTTACTATCGATCTGCATTCCGAGATATGTCTGGGTATTGACGATCTATAGAGGGCAACTAAAGTGTTTTTACAAGACGAGTGAAGGCACTATGATTGTGAGCAACAATGTGCTTGGAAAGTACACTTGATATAAGGAGACTTTATGTAACAGCTTGGTTTTAGTGGAGTTCAGAACCAATCCGGCATCATGACACCATTTTGCAAGCATATTAAAGTCAGACTGTAACAGGTCACATGCTATATCTGGATCTTTATCGGCGACTAGCAAACATGTGTCATCTGCAAACTGGAGGGGGCCAAGCACAGATCCCTGTGCTGTGCCTTCAGTTACAGTCACCGAGTCGCTGTGTGTGTCATTTATTCTAAATATATACAAAATGTCTCGCCAAAAAGTGCCTAGAGCGTGAAGGTACAAAATTCTATACAAAAGGAGTAAGGCAGGGAGACCCTCTCTCCCCGAAGTTGTTTTCAGCAGTGCTCGAATCTATTTTCAGACGTCTGAATTGGGAAAAGAAGGGAATAAGGGTAGATGGAGAACTATTGAATCACTTGCGCTTCGTGGACGACATAGTGGTCTTCGCAGAAAGCGCTACCGAATTGGAGAGTATGGTGTTCGAACTAGCAATGGAAAGTAAAAAGGTGGGACTGTCAATGAACACGATGAAAAAAAAAGATTTTAACCAACGGAGCACCTCGAGACATTATAATAGCAAGTGAAAAAATTGAATATGTAAAAGAATATGTATATTTAGGACAGCTAGTGTCATTCGTAAAAAATACAGAAAAAGAAATAGAAAGAAGGATAAATCTAGCCTGGAAGAAATATTGGAGATTGAGAGAAATAATGAAAAATAAGGATATCAATATAAATAAAAAGAAAAATCTCTACGATGTAGCGATATTGCCATACCTGACATATGGTTGCCAGACGTGGTCACTGAGAAAAGAAGACGAAGAAAAAATTGCTATCTGTCAACACAAAATGGAAAGAAGCATGCTTGGTCTAAAACTATCAGATAAGGTTAACAACGTCAACATCAGGAAAAAAACAAAAATAATAGATGTAAGAAAAAGAACAAGACTGATGGACCAAACGTCTAACAGAATGGATACCAAGAGACAGGAAAAGAAAAAAGGGAGACCAAGTAAAAGGTGGAGAGACATTTAAATCAGAGATGTGACCCCATGGATGCGAGGCTCGAAAGAGATATTTGGAAAGGTTTAGGAGAGGCCTACGTCGCAGAGGCGACTACTACTAATATTAATTAAGTCATATATATACATACATATATATACATATAACAAAAGAAAAACATATTAATTATACTATATTATTATAATCTAGATTAATCATATGTCAAGTTTGTATTGTAGTAGAAATAAAGGCTATTTTATTTATTTATTTAATCTCGGCACATTACTTGATGGGTAAAGCTTCCGCATCGCCGTAGGAATCCGACTAGGAGCAGTGATTTGTCAACCCCATCAATGCCCCTGTGGTAGCAGCGTCGGCAAGTTTGGGCTCCACGGACTCTCATGTAAAAAAAGTGCTCGTAGGTTTTCACTTTGAACGATGTCATCCGAAGGGCTCTTGTTCCCTCGGTTTTAAAGCCTTGTGGAATATTTAGAGACGATGGCAAGAGACCCGACGGTATGACGTTGGTCCCTTGGAGAGACGTAAAGCTCTAGTGTGATGCTACTATGTAGACACTTTGGCGGACTCTCATCTCAAGGGTACCTCGTTTAGAGCCGGGGCGGTATCAGAGGCAGCTGAACTGAGTATGTGGCGCAAATATGAGTTTCTGAGATATGACTACATATTTCTGCCATTTGCTGTAGAGACTATCGGTCCGTGTACCGTGTTGTAGTTTATTTTTGCTATTCTTCCATCCCTGTTGAAATTTATAAGCTTGCAACGATTCAATGTTTTCAGTGCTGCAGATTTGGACACACTAAAGATTTTAGTCGCTCCAAGCCAAGATGCTCAAAATGTGACGATGATCACTCTTCTTCTTCTTGCGACAAAGATAATGGGACCTTTCGTTGCTTGTTCTGCTCAGGTAACCAAAAAGCAACGGATTCAAGATGCCCTGAACACACAAGACAAAATAATATTAAAATCGAAATGGCACAAAATTCAATCTCATACCTAGAAGCATCACAGAAATATCCCCAAGTTTCATCAAAATCATATGCTGATGTTCTGATCTCAAAAAACCCTATAAATTCTTTGCTTTCTACTAACCTATAATGGATCATTTTCCTTCAAACCCTGCTTCATCTAATAAAGCTTCTTATAAAAAATCATTATTTATTCCTAAATCATTCCGTCACTATACACAAAAAAGGCATCAAAAATTATTGAAGATTTTTCAATTCCGCAACCAGAGGATACAGTCTTCGGTTTTACCAGATACTTCACAGGGCAATTTTAATTCTATAGAAAGCATTATAAATTCCCTTATCAACATAATCATATCTTCGTAATCGTCAAAGTTACCGTCCCACGTTGCTCGCTTACTAAATTCTATACCTGAAATTCTCTATGACATTCACTCTCACAAGGATCCTTCAATGGAACTGTAGAAGCATTTTAGATAAACGTTCTGAAATAATTTATTTATTAAAAAAGTACAATGTTTGTATCGCTGCTATTTCAGAGACATAGCTGAAACCGGATTCCAACATCAGAATCCCTGGTTTTTGTTGTGTTCGAAATGACAGATCTGATGGTTATGCCGGATGTGCTTTGCTTATAAAGAATAATATAGCTTATACCATTATAGATATTTATGATGAAATATTTGAATTTAATATTGTAGCTGTAAGAATTTAATATATTACTTTCGTTTCTATTTATGTTCCCTCCCCTTCTGTCATTACGTTTCGCAGAATAAAATCTTTAACAGACTCCTACCCCAAACCATTTTTAATTCTTGGTGACTTTAATAGCCATCATTATTTATGGGATGATAATTTGATAGATACGGCAGTCTTGGCGTCTTAATTGTAAAATCACCAAACGCTCGCATCCCAATGAGTCTAGAAGTGCTGTAGATTTATCAATTTGTACTCCTGATTTAATCTCTCTTTTAAATTAGACAGTTTTAGATAGCTCTCACGGCATTGATCCTTTTCCTATTCTATTTCCTAATCGGGAGAAATTAACAAAAAAACCACGTATTAAATACAAATTAGACAGAGCAGACTGGAACCTTTTTTCTTTATAATTAAATTCTATAAATCGCTCCTATTTCTGAAAATAATTTAACTTCAATTGTTGAAGCATTTACAAACGCAATTATAAATGCAGCAGAACAATCAATTCTATTAAAACTCTAAATAATAGTGTAAGCCCTCCTCCATGGTGGGATTCTGAATGTACGAGGCTATTCGTACAGAAAAAAGCCGAAAACAATATAAATTAGACATGAGTTCGTAAAACTATTCATTCCTTCAACGTATACAAGAAATTACTAAAATACTCTTCCCACAAAAACAAAAGTTGGCATGCTTTTGTTCCTCAATATCTCCTTCAATTCCTTCGTCAGTTGTTTGGCGCAATATAAGAAAATTTCGCTATTGTTTTTCATCTTGTTCTTATAGTGGTGCCGTTCCCTCTCAATCAATAAATTATTTTCTAGACAAACTTGTCCCCTCTTCTGCTCCTTTGAGAGAGGAGCTTCCTCAAAGTATTCCATGTGAATCTTTTTTTAATCCCTTAGAACGTCCCTTCTCACTATATGAATTCAAGCTTGTCCTTTCTCACGTTCACGATTCGGCACCTGGTCTAGACAGTATTGCATATTCATTACTTGCCAAACGTAACGATGAAATTTTAACCTACTATTTAAATATCATTAACGCTTTGTTTGACATAGGCTTTGTTCTGACTTTTGACGGACTCAAGTAATTACTCCTATCTTGAAACCTGACAAAAACCCTAACGACGGCTCTTCCTATCGACCGATTGCTCTATCCTCAACTCTAATTAAAACCTTTGAACACATGATCAAGAATCGTCTTGAATGGTATGTAGAAAGGCATGGATTGTTATCAAATACTCAATATGGATTCAGAAAAGGTAAAATCACATAGGACAGTTTTTCAATCTTCACCACAGATATTAGACTAGCATTTTCGAGAAATGAATCGGTCCTTCTGCTGCTTTCCTTGACATTTCTTCTTACGATAATGTCAGACTCAACATCCTTAGAGAAAATATGTTTAAGCTTAATATGTCCAAAAATTACAAATTTGAAAATCAATTTATTTCTAGATCGATATATACATATTAAAATTGATGATAATTTTAAATATACTCCAAAGGTTTCTGGCTTCCACAAGGCTTCGTTTAAGTCCTTTATTATACAATATTTATACGTCAGATTTAGACCAGTCCATTTCAAAGTGTAGAATTTTGCAATATGCTGATGATATCTTAGTTAGTGTAAATTATAAATGTATACAATCCTGTGCTAATGCGATAGAACAAGATCTCCTCTCTATGACCACGTGTTTAGATGATCGTGGACCAGAACTTTCCCCAAATAAAAGTAATACAGTATTTTTCCCTGCAAAAGAGTTTTACCTGAAATAGAGGTTCGCATTTTTAATTATCCGCTCGAAAATATTCAGCTAGTTAAATTCCTTGGTGTAATTCTTGATAATAAATTACCCGGCATGCCTCATATCATTTAAACCCAAAAAAATGCGAAAAAAATATAAACATTCTAAGAACTTTAGTGTATGGTAAGCCCATCCATTCCTTAAATTAATTTATAATGCAATTATAAGAAGTCGATTAGATTATGCCTCATTTCTTTTTGAACCTGCTAATAAAAAAGGATTAAAAATTTTAGATATCGTTCAACACAAGTTTTTAAGATTACTTATATGCGCTATGAATTCGTCGCCACTTTTTATCAGACGACAATATTTATCGGATTCTTTTTTTTCGGGCACTTCAATTTTCCAAACATCCACTAATCCCTAAAATTCGTTTACTTTCTCATTACATTTTAATTAATTCAGGAAAATACTGGCGTAATAAAGAAACACCTAACCTAGTAAAAAGCTATGAATAAAATAATTCCTTACTATATCCTATTTATAGGTCGGTGACTCTGCCTCTTTTCTCCAATTCGTTTGATGTTGCACTTTTCAAACCCAATGTAATATTAGATATAGGATTATATAAATTTTCTATTGAATCAAATAAAAAATTTATATTTGCGTTAGAAAAGAATTTCCCAGGTTATTATTATATTTTTACAGATGTTTCTAAAATTAACTCAAAAGGTTCTACTGGCTACGCAATATACCATAAAAATTTGAGAATAGTTCAAAAAATGAAAAGTCCTCCTGAATCTTCAGTTTTTACTGGAGAAATGTTAGCCATTTTACAAGCAATAAAATATTGCTATTGTTTTAAATAAAAATCAAACGTGATATTTTCAGATTCTCTTAGTTCTTTACAGGCATTGTCATGCAATCCTTTCTATGACATTTCCCGCAATCCGTTGATATTTGAAATTAAGAAACTTCTATTCTTATACCAATTTCAAAACATCAACATTTCTCTTGTTTGGATTCTTAGTCATATTGGTATATCTGGTAATGAATATTCTGACAAAATTGCTAAACAAGCTATAGTCTGTGGGGATACTTTCCTATTTAAAAATTATTGTTATGACCTTATAAAGACTACGAAATTATTGTATAGAGATAGGTGGTCAAAATTCTGTCAACGAGACATGCCTAGTCTTTACCTATTTTTTAGAAGCTTGTACACTATCACTATCTTAATATTTGAGTTCGTGCCATCTATATATGTATGCATTCGTATTTTCATGTATTTATTTGTTATTTATTTCTTTATATTATATGGATATATTTACAAATATTGTTTCTGCATCACCAAATTACACAATTTTCTGCTTTTTGTGATCCAGTCCATCCAAAGGTTGTATGGAAGAAATGGCTTTTAGCAATGAGACCGCCCATGGCACTATATTTTTTCTTCTTCTTTCGTTTTTGTTTTGTTTTGGTGTACCACAAAGACTTATCTATACAGGATGTTTGGTGGAGGGTTAGACAAACTTGGTGGGTGTGTAGGTGGACCTATTTGTAAAATACAAATTGAAGTAGAAGACCCTAATTGTTCACATTTTTTTTAATTATTTTTTTTGTTAAAATATAATATTTTCCGAAATTTTAGTTCTTTACCCCTACAATTTTTTTTTGGTACATGTTTTCGATTGAACTTTTTATTTGATTTTGGTCCCAGATGTATCCTTGATCTATCGAAGGCATTGTTAATCCAAAATAATGACTAAATAATTAGTTATGGGCTCTCAAAGTTAAGAAAAAAAAAAAAATTAAGTCCAAAAGGCCAACTTAGCATAGTTTTAAAAAAAAACTAATGGTGATCCAGGAGTTCAAATGCTTTTAAAAACTTTTCTAATCATCGCTTATTACATCGGTGTATTACATGTAACAGAAAGGTCTATCAACTTGTCGAAAATAAGGCTTATGGTGAAAATGGAGTGAAAATACAAAAGTAAAAATAAACATTTTTTTTAATTACAAATTTTGTTCAAAAACATCTCCCCTATTTCTAATACATGCGCGATACCTACGTCGGATTTCTACTGTTGTAGTACGGAGCGTCATCTCGTCTTTCATCTTTACAAAAGCAGCGTCAATTCTTTCAATAATTGTTCTTTTTTGTATTTTCTGTAAACTAACCTTAAGCACGTCTCCATATGCTAAAGTCAAGAGGAGTCAGATCTGGGGACCGTGCAGGCTATGAATAGGGCCAAGTCCTCCAATCCACGAGTTAGGAACGCGTTGTCTAGGAACTCTCACTGTGAGACGATAGTGTGCCGAACATCCATCATTTTGAAATGCTATTGGTCGATCTTCGAAATATCGGCACGTCGCTCATCAATTCAGGAAATCGTTCTGCAAGAATTCCAAGTAATTGTCCCCGTTGATTGTGTCAGGCAACAAAAAAAGTTTGTTAGTAATATTTTTTAATTTTTTAAATGTACCTTCTAACTATTAATTTATTAGATGTTTTCGCCTTGATAGACAAAGGCAAATGTACCATACAGCCTATATCGATTTTATACTTTGTAATCGATTTATTTTGGTAATTTATTTTTTCATCGTATTAAACGAAACGCCATGAGGCGTGCACTTTTAGATTTTCCAAAATTATTTCTTATTATAACGAATTCTCCTACTTAAACCCCAGGCCAACTTTTAAATAGTAATAAAGACGTTGCTCGTATATACATTTTAACTTTTTGCTGTCCTGTGCACTACATATAGGTCACTGTTATTGTTCAACTACAGTCTGCAAACTGACAGTGAAAGTGTTGCTACAACGGCATCAGTCTATGTAAGTTTCAAATTTAGACATTTTGAAAACTAAGTCTCGTTAAATTAAGCTAAGTCATGCCGTGGTAGCGGCATAAGAGAATCCATCATTCCATTTGGTTTTATGGATGTTGGACGTAAAATATGACTATCGGTAAGGAATAAAATGTTTTAGCTTCCAATTTTTATCTAATCTATCTGTTTATCTAAGGAAAGCCTCAGATAATAATATTTTTTTAAACAAATGTAATCAATTTCCTACGGTAATGAGGTTCAAGACTTCGACTAGATTAGATAGCTTTTTAAGACAGATTTGTTGTATGTCAAATCTACTTTAAATTTAATCTGTTTCATTTATAATAAACAAATCTCATTTAAATATATTTGGCTCGTGTTTCATTTTCTAAAAGGACGGACTTTTCATTATTTAGTCGCAAACAGGTCGCAAGAATTATATTTACTGCAGTCTTATTTGTAAAATTGATTTCAAATTTGTAGGAGCGTTTTCGGGTCTACAACTTTACGCTTTGATCTTCGTTCTTGCTGATTTGTTTTGATAAAGAGAGTCAATTTACAAATTAATGATTGTAAATTATAAAATTATTATTTGAGTAACTTTGTATATAAATTTAAACGGGTAATTAAAAGTTATATTTCTATAGTTTATTCATGTATTATGTTAAACAATTAACTTAACAGATCATATCAAAATTAACCCATCCTAGTGGTTATTTTCAACCATAGAAATAAAATGTAGATACATATCAACATCATTTTGTGTTTATTTTCAAATTTTTTTTTCTTCTCTTTAATGCTACACCTACGTCAAATTCTCACCACTCCATGGGTTGATCAGTAGCGAGTGCCTCATATCTTTAAATTCTTTTGCTGTTATATATTACGTATTTTAAATTAAATTATCTTGACAATCTTGGCATTTTCGCCGATTTCAGTTTACTATTCATATGTATGTATTTTTTTGTGTATTTGTACGCGCGATATCTTTGTCAATTTTGAATTGATTTTGATAATTCTTGTTTTATCAAATATTTTATAACTTCATAGGTTAGGTTACGTTAGGTTAGGTTAGTTACTTCATAGGTAGTACCTTATAAATTTAAAGAAAAAAATGTATTCCCAAGGATGGTTAAAGTCAGATCTAAATTTGCACCTGTCACTAAATCAATACCACAAGGTAGTGTTCTCGGTTGTTTATTATTTTTAATTTATATAAATATTTGCCAAAATAATCAAAGCTCCTGTACATTGTTCGCCGATGATCTTTCTGTAGTCATCCCATTCGATAATAATAATAATAACAATCTTAACAACTGTCTAGATAGTGTACTAATAGAAATCTCTAAATGGTTAACAAATCACAATCTCATGTTAAATAACACAAAAACTAAGATAATGCAATTTAAGCCGTATCAAAAATACCCCCTGTCTATAAATTATTCTTACAACGATACTAAATTAGAATGTGTTGATTCATATACGTTATTAGGTATAAACATAGATTCGGGTATAAATTGGAAAAAACACATAAATAAAGTATCATCTAAACTTTCGTTTCTCGTATATGCTATACGAACTTAAAAGTCACAGATTCAAAAACATATTACGTGTGCATACTATGCTTATGCATGCATGGCTCAAGTATGGCATTATACTGTGGGAAACAGCACAAACGTAAATAAATTATTTATTCTACAAAAAAATGTATCCGCATAATTACAAATAGATAACACTGACAGCTGTAAACTTTACTTCATTTCGTTAAAATATTAACACTTACATCTATATATATATACTAAGTATGCACATTTGTTAAAAGAATATACCTTTTCAATATACTCCCAGCCTCATTTTTACGTCCTAATAATAAATTAGCTCCACCTATCACAAAATTACAAACAGTCAAATCAGGATCCTATGGTATGTGTGTAAAAATTTATAATAAAATCTAAAATTTTTACAAAGAAGAATCATTAAATAAATTTCAAAGAGCTTATAAAATATTTAATTGAAAAAGTTTCTATTCGTTGTCAAGGTTTTCAGAAAATAATAATTGTTTAATTGAATATAACATATATATTATACTTTTGATTAACATTGTATTAAAAATGATTGCAAATGTTTATTAAACCTAAGTAATGTTTAGCTTAATTAAATAAAATAAGTAATTCTTCTTTCTAAATCAATTAAATCAAATTGATATATAATGTTGCTAAGCCTATCAGGGCTCATGTTTAGCTCTCTATTATATCATAAGAACTATTTATGTAACCACATGAACGCAATAAAATGTTTGAGTTTGAGTTTGAGTTAGATGGAAAATTGGAAATTATTGGGGTAGGAAACTGACCTCAAAAACTTAAAACAATAAATCAAACCACTTAATATCTCCTGAAGTAGGGACTTTAATTCTTCGGTACACTATGTCTTAGCACATAATTTATATTTAGCTGTTATGTGGAAATTGTTTTGATTTTCATTTTTTGCTGAAACCCGTTTAAAGTTTTTTTTAAAGTTTGATTATTTTTAATGCAGTTAAAAATGCGAAAATAAATACTTATAACTTGTGTTTGTTGCTTGCTGTTACACTACTACTTCCTGCTAGTTTAATAATAAATTTCCGTTGAGTTACAAATTGCGTAATGTTACTTTGATAACACCTAATTCAATTTCCATAGTTTAGTGCTAGAAAGCAGAAGTAATCATCAGACTTATAATTCCTACACTTGGTAGCGTAGCGTGATGAATATAATGTACCTACATTAATCTATCAAAATTATGCATTCAATTTAACACACCTTGAGATTTTTTAATAAAAAGAAAGAGCAAACGAGCATTCAGTGCCGTGAGAAGCCTTATTTCCTGCAGTGAATAAAATAATCGATAAAATTTTCATAAAACCAAGACCCACGCCACACAATGGAAGGTGACTTAAGTTAACTATCGTAGGGATTTAGCGTATGACCAAATTGTATGAGATTGAATAAATGTTAAAATATATAAATATAAACATTCACGCCTGTCACCAGAGGTAGGCAAAAACTATGGACTACCATTTGCCACGATCCTGCCACATCTCTTGCCTCCTCCACATCCATATATACTAATACACACTCGTCGGTTAAGGGTAATCTTAATTTGACCCCATTGTCAATACATCGTCAATTTGGTCGATAAACTTTCGCCTAAGGGTCCTTAACTCTGCCGTTACCTCTGAAACATAAATTTGCTTCTGCAACATAAATTTGCTTGTCCTCTTTTCTCATTCATTCTTTCTACATGACAAACCACCGAAACATTTCTTTCTTATCCTGTCAGAACATCATCTTACAAACCACACTCTTCTCTTATCACACACATTTCTCCTCTGTCATTTGGTTCAAATGCATCTCCTTAATGTCTGCATTTCTACAGCATTTATTCTACTCTAGTGCTTCTTCTGCACACACCCAACTTTCACTAACATACATTAAAGTAGGGACTAACATAGCATTGTGAATTGCCATACGTGCCTTTTTGGACACATTCTGACTTTCCACTATGAAGTGTAGAGCCCATTTACTCTATTTCCTGCGTTCCTCCTCTCATTCTATATCCTTATCATATCTACATCCCTGCTAAATACACATTCAAATACACAAAACTCATCTACTTGCTCGACCAATTCCCTTCTATTCTTATTTCACATATCGTTTTACTTTCTTCTCTTTCAAAAACCATAACTATCGCTTACTTGCGTTCTTTCATTCCCCTTTCTTTTAATGACCTGTTCATTAATGTAATCATCATTGCTTGACCTGGAAACGACGCAAATGTAACTTGATCATCGGCGTACAAAAGGCATTTGACGGTTAACTCACCCACCCAAATGTTAAAATAAAATAATAATAAAAATAAGTGAGTATATTTACATACGTTTATTAAAGGTCCCAATAGAGATTGTTTTGGATGATCTCCTTTTTTTACGTATAACCTTAAATTGGAATAAAACCCTGTATACTAAAATTATTACGCGGATCTTAGCTAATTAATTAAACATCTTTAATATGATGAATTTTCGGCAAAGTAACTGATTTATTATTAACTTGCATACAGTTAAACAATCGATTTTCATTAATCTGATGTGAAACACCAACGTTTCAGGAGTCTGTGATCATATCTTAGAAGGCCCTAGGCTTTACATGAATTTGAACCACAAATCTTCACGAAAAACATCCATTATCATATCAAGGATGATGATACGTCGAGTTATAGAAATTAAAAAAAAAATTCAATAGAGGGTAATAACCACCTGTTTGGGATTGTGTAATTAATAAAATTAAACCAAAAACCCAAGCAAACCACTGCAAGATTTCAAGATACTAGCTTGGACCAAAATTTATAATTAAAAGCGGAAGGTACTCCGATTTAACTATGACATCGGTACGTCAAACACCTAAGGCCCCCGTGACCATGGGTGCTGCAAAGCAGTCGAAACGTCGGGAGTTTTATTGAACTCATATTATGACGGAGCCCCGTTTTGCGCTGAGAGTTATTTTGTCGAGTACAACGTTGTAATAGAATAGGACTGGAAGGTTATTGCCACGAACCACGCATCAAAACATACCATTTTTTGTTAACTTGTTGGCGAACGCATTAGCTGGCGCATGAACGTCCGCCAGCCGTCAACGAGCTACCGTCGTCAGCGGGCGGTCAGGACGATTATTTCAAGAACGTTGAGCACGGCGATGCCCATCACCATTAACGGAAATGGACTGTCAATTATCGCTCGCCACTTCCCACTTATATCTTGCCGTAGCAACAGCATGTTTGCCGATCAGGAAAGATCGCGCCCGCCGATAACATAGAACAAGACCATCGCCGTTGCAACGCAGCGAGGTCACCGTAGTAGGAAAAAATTCAGTTAAAGCGGCATGCACAGGACAGGCAATTACACGATGTTAACAATCAAAAGGACATCCGTTAGTAATTGTAAGCCTGGAGCATCCTTTGCTCATATAATGAATGTTTAACTAAGTTTTGCCTAATAACACATTTTGCCGGGAGAGGCACGACATAAAACTCAATTATAAAATATATTGATCATTCAATATTTTAACGTACTCAAAATTGTCAGTTACCCCCTCGTCCACTCCACTGAAAAGCTCACCAAGCCATCTGTTTGCCTGTGTTTTACCAGTGAAAATATTCATCAACCCACCCGGCATACCTTTAGCAGAAACGAGATATCCATCATAGTCCTCGGGATGACATGACAACGCATCTGCATTTTGATTCTCAATCGAATATAGATGTCAATGCTCAGGCCGCAGCAATCAACCTACCATCAGGTGACTGTGTGCTCGTTTGTTACCCTTATTCTAGTAAAAATCTACAATAACATGTTAAAATACGTGAGAAAATGTTTGAATATTTAACAATGTAAAATCGACTACAAATATTATCAAAAATAACAGTTACAAACATAGAAATAAAAGGATCAATTTATACTAGTATGTTTGATATACTTTATAAAAAGTAGGAACAGGTTTTCAAAGAAGATAACAGAAAATGTTCACTATTTTAAAATTACTACTTTACTTTTTGTTTGTATCGAGTTTTATACGAACTCAAGTGAATAATCGTGCGCAATTTTCTTTGTCATCATTTAATGAGGACATCCATGAATTTTTCTGCCACCAGGGCGGCGCCACTAAAAAGTGAGGTATATTATTGTGTATGTAATATTACATTGTGTAACAAAAAACTTTACCTCAGTGTCAACTAGCGACATCTGGTGAGCAGAAAATTATCAGCCCTCATTTGATGCACATTATATCAGACTATAACTTTCACTCATTGTAAAGGAGCTTCTAAGGAAGTACGTTGTCTCTAAGTATTAACGAGGAGCGCACATTGAGAAGCTAGAAAAATAATCAAGTTAGTAGTAAATTAATCAGTTTACATAAATTTAATTTTTTTTAAACTTACTAAACTTTGCGCATTCTCATAGCGCTATGTCTTACATTTAGATGCCGTAGTAGCTCAGGAGCTAAGCACTCAACGTAAATTTTACAATACGTGAGCAATCTGGGTTCGATCCCTTTTTTATCGTGGGGAAATCCTCATGGATACCTCTGCTGGTGGGGGCAACAGGAAGGTTATGCTGGACTTCACCGGCCAAACCCCACGGTGGTCACTATTATGTGCATATGAGGAGTTCCGGGATATCTGTCGAAATGCAACTGGGGCCCCCTCCCTTTGCTTTATTAAAGCACATCCTGGGCAGTCTCTACTGCCCCTCAGCACTCTCGCAGTACTATCTCGGTGCTGGAGACCACTCTGAGTCCAACTCCTCAGGTTACATTATTAGATATTCGGGGCCCCCTGCAATTGAAACGTCAATTTTCTAGCTTCTCAATGTGCGCCTCGTTAATACTTAGAGACAACGTACTTCCTTAGAAGCTCCTTTACAATGAGTGAAAGTATAGTCTGACATAATGTGCATCAAATGAGGGCTGATATTTTCTGCTCACCAGATGTCGCTAGTTGACACTGAGGTAAGTTTTGTTACACAATGTAATATTACACACAATAATATACCTCACTTTTTTAGTGCTGCCCTGGTGGCAGAAAATTCATGGATGTCCTCATTAAATGATGACAAAGAAAATTGCGCAATGATTATTCACTTGAGTTCGTATAAAACTCGATACAAAACAAAAGTAAAGTAGTAATTTAAAATAGTGAACATTTTCTGTTATCTTTTGAAACCTGTTCTACTTTTTATAAAGTATATCAAACATACTAGTATAAATTGAGATCCTTTATTTCTATGTTTGTAAATCTGTTTTTGATAATATTTTTTGTAGTCGATTTTACATTGTTAAAATATTCAAACATTTTTTCACGTATTTTTAACATGTTATTGTAGGATTTTTACTAGAATAAGGGTAATAAACGAGCACACAGTCCACCTGATGGTAAGTTGATGTGCCATAGACATTGACATCTATATTCGATTGAGAATCTTGCAATATGTTGGTCATGTCATCCCCGAGGACTATGATGGAATGTCTCGTTTCTACTAAAAAGGTATGCCGGGTGGGTTGATGAATATTTTCACGTATTGGTATAAACACCAAACAAACCAAATCAGATGGCTTGGTGAGCTTTTTCGTGTGGAGTGAGACGGGGTAAACAAGATAATTTTAAGTACATTTAAAGTATTTAGATGATTATTTTAATAATTGAGTTTTGTATACATTGCCTCTTCTCCCAGCAAGAAATATTAATGTGCTATTAGGGCAAAACTTACTAGTTAAAACTTTATTCATTATATGACTAATGGATGCTCCAGGCTTACAACAATTACTAACTTGATGTCCTTTTAAACAGTTATTTAACATCGTGCCCAAATTTTGCCTATGTCATCACAATACATATTAACTTTATTTTTATTAATATTTAAATTACTTTTTATGTTCCCTACAGTGACCATACGTTACACAGCAGCATTAAGTTCTTATTTCTATGTTATGTGAGAGCGCGGTCTTTCCCTGGTCGACCCGACCCATTCATGCTACAAACATAATATTTACTATACAACTTAATAAAGATATAAAATGTTAAAATGTCGACACGTTTGAAGCTGATAAATTATTAACAATCCATTTCCATTAATAAATGAGTGACATCATTCACTGCGTACTCAACTGTTCTTGAAATATCGATCCTGTTACCCTTCGGACGACGGTGAAATCATTAGCCACGTGTCAGCAAAGAAAAATAGACGTTCATATCCTTAACAAATGCGTTCATATCCTTAACAAATGGTGTACAAAAAATATATTTTATTTTGGTGGTATTTTACATGGTTCAGCAAGCAATAGCCTTTAGTCCCTATTCCTATTTTAAGCATTTATACTCAATATTCATTAAAATGCTCTCAAGTAAAACAGGGCTCAATCATAATATGAGTTCAATAAAACTCCCAACGTTTCGACTGCTTTGCAGCACCCATGGTCACGAGGGCCTTAGGTGTTTGACGTACCGATGTCATAGTTAAATCGGAGTACCTTCCGCTTTTAATTATAAATTTTGGTCCAAGCTAGTATCTTGAAATCTTGCAGTGGTTTGCTTGAGTTTTTGGTTTAATTTTATTAATTACACAATTCCAAACAGGTGGTTATTACCCTCTATGGATTTTTTTAAATTTCTATAACTCGATCATCCTTGATATGATAATGGATGTTTTTCGTGAAGATTTGTGGTCTATTAAATCTCATGTAAAGCCTAGGGCCTTCTAAGATATGATCACAGACTCCCCGAAACGTTGGTGTTTCACATCAGATTAATGAAAAATCGATTGTTTAACTGTATGCAAGTTAATAATAAAATCAGGCGTTACTTTGCCGAAATTCATCATATTAAAGATGTTTATAATTAATTAGCTAAGATCCGCGTAATAATTTTTAGTATACAGGGTTTTTTATTCCAATTTAAGGTTATACGTAAAAAAAAGGAGATCATCCAAAACAATCTCTATTGGGACCTTTAATAAAACGTATGTAAAGATACTTCCACTTATTTTATTATTATTTTATTTTAACATTTGGGTGGGTGAGTTAACCGTCAAATGCCTTTTGTACGCCGATGATCAAGTCATACTTGCGTCGTCGGCGGCCGAGTTACAAATGATGATTACATTAATGAACAGGTCATTAAAAGAAAGGGGAATGATAGTGAACGCAAGTAAGGCGATAGTTATGGTTTTTGAAAGAGAAGAAAGTAAAACGATATGTGAAATAAGAATAGAAGGGGAATTGGTCGAGCAAGTAGATGAGTTTGTGTATTTGGAATGTGTATTTAGCAGGGATGGTAGATATGATAAGGATATAGAACGAGAGGAGTGAACGCAGGAAATAGAGTAAATGGGGCTCTACACTCTATAGTGGAAAGTCAGAATGTGTCCAAAAAGGCACGTATGGCAATTCACAATGCTATGTTAGTCCCTACTTTAATGTATGTTAGTGAAAGTTGGGTGTGGCAGAAGAAGCACTAGAGTAGAATAAATGCTGTAGAAATGCAGACATTAAGGAGTATGTTACTTCTGAATCTGAATGACAGAGTGAGAAATTGTGTGATAAGAGAAGAGTGTGGTTTGCAAGATGATGTTCTGACCAGGATTAAGAAAGAAATGTTTCGGTGGTTTGGTCATGTAGAAAGAATGAATGAGGAAAGAGTGACAAAGCAAATTTATGTTGCAGAAGCAAATTTATGTTTCAGAGGTGAACGGCAGAGTTGGGAAGGGACTCCCTAGGCGAAAGTTTATCGACCAAATTGACGATGTATTGACAATGGGCCAAATTAAGATTACCCTTAACCGACGAGTGTGTATTAGTAGGTATATATGGATGTGGAGGAGGCAAGAGAGATGTGGCAGGATCGTGGCAAATGGTAGTCCATAGTTTTTGCCTACCCCTCTGGGTGACAGGCGTGAATGTTTATATTTATATATTTTAACATTTATTCAATCTCATACAATTTGGTCATACGCTAAATCCCTACGATAGTTAACTTAAGTCACCTTTCCATTGTGTGGCGGGTCTTGGTTTTATGAAAATTTTATCGATTATTTTTATTCACTGCAGGAAATAAGGCTTCTCACGGTGCACTGAATGCTCGTTTGCCTCTTCTTTTATTAAAAAAAATCTTCAAGGGTGCGTTAAATTGAATGCATAACTTGATAGATTAATGTAGGTACCTACTATATTCATCACGCTACGCTACCAAGTGTAGGAATTATAAGTCTGATGATTACTTCTGCTTTCTAGCACTAAACTATGGAAATTGAATTAGGTGTTATCAAAGTAACATTACGCAATTTGTAACTCAACGGAAATTTATTATTAAACTAGCAGGAAGTAGTAGCAAGTAACAGCAAGCAACAAACACAAGTTAATAAGTATTTATTTTTCCCATTTTTAACTGCATTAAAAATAATCAAACTTTAAAAAAAACTTTAAACGGGTTTCAGCAAAAAATGAAAATCAAAACAATTTCCACATAACAGCTAAATATAAATTATGTGCTAAGACACATAGTGTACCGAAGAATTAAAGTCCCTACTTCAGGAGATATTAAGTGGTTTGATTTATTGTTTTAAGTTTTTGAGGTCAGTTTCCTACCCCAATAATTTCCAATTTTCCATCTAACTCAAACTCAAACTCAAACATTTTATTGCGTTCATGTGGTTACATAAATAGTTCTTATGTTGGATATAATAGAGCCAAACATGAGCCCTGATAGGGCTTAGCAACATTATATATCAATTTGATTTAATTGATTTAGAAAGAAGAATTACTTATTTTATTTAATTAAGCTAAACATTACTTTTAGGTTTAATAAACATTTGCAATCATTTTTAATACAATGTTAATCAAAAGTATAATATATATGTATATATTCAATTAAACAATTATTATTTTTCACCGAAAAACTCTGACAACGAATAGAAACTTTTTTCAATTAAATATTTTATAAGCTCTCTTTGAAATTTATTTAATGATTCTTCTTTTTGTAAAAATTTAGGGATTTTATTATAAATTTTTACACACATACCATAGGATCCTGATTTGACTGTTTGTAATTTTGTGATAGGTGGAGCTAATTTATTATTAGGACGTAAAAAATGAGGCCGGTAGTATATTGAAAAAGTATATTCTTTTTAACAAATGTGCATACTCTAGTATATATATAGATGTAAGTGTTAATATTTTAACGAAATGAAGTAAGGTTTACAGCTGTCAGTGTTATCTATATTTGTAATTATGGATACATTTTTTGTAGAATAAATAATTTATTTACGTTTGTGCTGTTTCACAGTATAATGCCATACTTGAGCCATGCATGGGCATAAGCATAGTATGCACAAGTAATGTTTTGAATCTGTGACTTTTTAAGTTCGTATAGAGCATACGAGAAACGGGAAAGTTTAGATGATACTTTATTTATGTGTTTTTTCCAATTTATACCCGAATCTATGTTTATACCTAATAACGTATATGAATCAACACATTCTAATTTAGTATCGTTGTAAGAATAATTTATAGACAGGGGGTATTTTTGATACGGCTTAAATTGCATTATCTTAGTTTTTGTGTTATTTAATACGAGATTGTGATTTATTAACCATTTAGAGATTTCTATTAGTACACTATCTAGACAGTTGTTAAGATTGTTATTATTATTATTATCGAATGGGATGACTACAGAAAGATCATCGGCGAACAATGTACAGGGAGCTTTGATTATTTTTGGCAAATCATTTATATAAATTAAAAATAATAAACAACCGAGAACACTACCTTGTGGTATTGATTTAGTGACAGGTGCAAATTTAGATCTGACTTTAACCATCCTTGGGAATACATTTTTTTCTTTAAATTTATAAGGTACTACCTATGAAGTAACTAACCTAACCTAACGTAACCTAACCTATGAAGTTATAAAATATTTGATAAAACAAGAATTATCAAAATCAATTCAAAATTGACAAAGATATCGCGCGTACAAATACACAAAAAAATACATACATATGAATAGTAAACTGAAATCGGCGAAAATGCCGATTGTCAAGATAATTTAATTTAAAATACGTAATATATAACAGCAAAAGAATTTAAAGATATGAGGCACTCGCAATATCAACCCATGGAGGTGAGAATTTGACGTGGTGTAGTGATAAAGAGAAGAAAAAATTTGAAAATAAACACAAAATGATGTTGATATGTATCACATTTTATTTCTATGGTTGAAAATAACCACTAGATGGTTAATTTTGATATGATCTGTTAAGTTAATTGTTTAACATAATATGAATAAACTATAGAAATATAACTTTTAATTACCTGTTTAAATTTATATACAGTTACTCAAATAATAATTTTATAATTTACAATCATTAATTTGTAAATTGACTCTCTTTATCAAAACAAATCAGCAAGAACGAAGATCAAAGCGTAAAGTTGTAGACTCGAAAACGCTCCTACAAATTTGAAATCAATTTTACAAATAAGACTGCAGTAATATAATTTGCGACCTGTTTGGTGACTAAATAATGAAAAGTCCGTCCTTTTAGAAAATGAAACATGAGCCAAATATATTTAAATGAGATTTGTTTATTATAAATGAAACAGATTAATTTAAAGTAGATTTGACATACAACAAATCTGTCTTAAAAAAGCTATTAATCTAGTCGAAGTCTTGAACCCTCATTACCGTGGAAATTGATTACATTTGTTTAAAAAATATTATTATCTGAGGCTTTCAGAGATAAACAGATAGATTAGATAAAAATTGAAGCTAAAACATTTTTATTCCTTACCGATAGTCGCCTTTACGTCCAACATCCATAAAACCAAATGGAATGATGGATTCTCTGCCGCTACCACACGGCATGACTTAGCTTTGAGAATTTAACGACTTAGTTTTCAAATGTTAAATTTGAAACTTCATAGACTGATGCTGTTGTAGCTAACACTTTCACTGTCGGATTTGCAGACACAATAGTTAGACAACAGCAATGACCTATATAGTGCACGGACAGCAAAATGGTTAAAATGTATATACGAGCAACGTCTTTATTACTATTTAAAAGTTGGCCTGGGTTTAAGTAGGAGAATTCGTTATAATAAGAAATAATTTTGAAAATCTAAAAAGCACGCCTCATGAGTTTCTTGTTTAATTTTGATGAAAAATAAATTACCAAAATAAATCGATTACACAAAGTATAAAATCGATATAGGCTGTATGGTACATTTGCCTTTGTCTATCAAGGGCGAAAACATCTAATGGAAATTAATAGTTAGAAGGTACATTTAAAAAAAAAATTAAAAAAAATATTACTAACAAACTTTTTTGTTATTGCCTGACACAATCAACGGGGACAATTACTTGGAATTCTTGCAGAACGATTTCCTGAATTGATGAGCGACGTGCCGATATTTCATGAAGATCGACCAATAGCATTTCAAAATGATGGATGTTCGGCACACTATCGTCTCACAGTGAGAGAGTTCCTAGACAACGCGTTCCCTAACTCGTGGATTGGAGGACTTGGCCCTATTTCATGGCCTGCACGGTCCCCAGATCTGACTCCTCTTGACTTTAGCATATGGAGACGTGCTTAAGAGTTAGTTTACGAAGAAGAAATACAAAAAAGGAACAATTAATTGAAAGAATTGACGCTGCTTTTGTAAAGATGAAAGACGAGATGACGCTCCGTACTACAACAGTAGAAATCCGACGTAGGTGTCGCGCATGTATTAGAAATAGAGATGTTTTTGAACAAAATTTGTAATTAAAAAAAATGTTTATTTTAGTTTTGTATTTTCACCCATTTTCACCATAAGTTTTATTTTGACAAGTTGATAGACCTTTCTGTTACATGTATATAATTGATGTAATAAGCGATGATTAGAAAGTTTTAAAAGCATTTGAACTCCTGGATCATTAGTTTTTTTTAAAACTATGCTAAGTTACCTTTTGGACTTAATTTAAATTAAACAAAAGTTCACCGAAACATACCAAAAAATTGTAGGGTAAAGAACTAAAATTTCGGAAAATATTATATTTAACAAAAAATAATTAAAAAATGTGAACAATTAGGGTTCTACTTTGTATTTACAAATAGGTCCACCTACACATCCACCAAGTTTGTCTAACCCTCCACCAAACATCCTGTATAGATAAGTCTTTGTGGTACACCAAAACAAAACAAAAACGAAAGAAGAAGAAAAAATATAGTGCCATGGGCGGTCTCATTGCTAAAAGCCATTTCTTCCATACAACCTTTGGATGGACTGGATCACAAAAAGCAGAAAATTGTGTAATTTGGTGATGCAGAAACAATATTTGTAAATATATCCATATAATATAAAGAAATAAATAACAAATAAATACATGAAAATACGAATGCATACATATATAGATGGCACGAACTCAAATATTAAGATAGTGATAGTGTACAAGCTTCTGAAAAATAGGTAAAGACTAGGCATGTCTCGTTGACAGAGGTAGGGCATTCCATAGACGGATTGCTTGGATAGAAAATGAAATGTCTAAAAATTTGGTATTATGGCCAGACATTCTTAATATTAAATTTTCTGATGATCTCAAAACTTTCGAATAGGAATAGTGAAGGAATTCAAAGCGATCCTAAAGATAAGAAGGATAGGAAGGATTTAAAAAGAACATTGTAAAGAAGTGACAGAATATGAGCATTCCGGCGAAGACGAATAGGAAGCCACTTGAGCTTATTACGAAAAGAAGAATTTGCGCAAACCAAATATGAATCTTATACAACAATTTTGAAGACGCTCAAATTTATCAAGTTGCTTCTCGGTGAAATCAAGATAACTGACATGTGCAGAATTGAGAGAAGAAGAGATTGAGCAAGCGCAACTTTAGTGGCAGTAGGTAGAAAGTAATCTATTCAATAATCAGCTGCAAAGAGTTTACGACTAACTTCCTGTGTTTGAGGACCCCATTATAGGTTCTTGTCAATATAAATTACCAAGTCCTTGAGTTTTTCACTAACAGGGATAAAATTTCCATCAAAAACAACTTGAGGTGCTTAGGTGAGATATTCCAATCATATTCAAGTATTTAAATGACTATTTAAATTTATTTTTTAAGTTGATTTATTGTATTTTACGTGGTAGAGCAATGTTGTAGCAATATGTGTAGTGGTTTTAGCACGAATGGGTCGGCTCGACCGTATAAGGACCCTCACAGAATACCAGCGTGAAACAGCAGCATTATGTTGCTGTGTTTCTTATGGTGAGTGAAGGTAAGAACCGGAGATCCTTTTTTACTGGTAAGGAGGTATTCAATTTTAGTCCTCAGCAGTGACAACGCTTCTGCATTTTCATTCTTATTCGAGGATACGAGTAGATGTAGATGTCTTTGGGGCACATCATCCACTTACTATAAGGTGGACTGTGTGTTAATTTGCCACCATTTATCAAAAAAACTCTTATTGAAACTTGTGTGAATCCACCTATGATAAAAGTCGACCGAGTGGTCTAGAAGACGTAATAATCATATATGTTTCTGGTCTTGAGTTCGAATCTTAGGTAAAGTGAAAATTAGTGAGAAATACAAATTGTTGATTTTCAGCTCTGTTTATGATTTTGATCTGTCCCGTGATCTTTTAAACCATATTGAGAAAGGACTACAGTTGTGAAAACATCCGCAAATTCAGGGAATGTCTAGACAGTATGACTTGGAGCAAAATATACGCGAACACTGATTGACCAATACACAACGAAATCAAAATACCAAGACTATGCCAAATTCAATGTTTATTCTTCCAATGAATGGAGATGAAGTTAAAAAAGAAATTATTAGCCTAAACAACACTAACTCCGAGAATTTTGACGGAATCTTTACCAGAATTATAAAAGAATGTACTAAAGAGCTTGGGCCCATCTTAACACATCTTATAAACCTCTCATTCTCAATGGGTATTTTTCCTAAGTTTCCTGAGTTGTGCAAAAGATGAGGTCAGCAACTACCGGCCCATTACTTTAATTCCAATCCTATCTAAGATATTTGAGAAATGCATGCATCAAAGAATAATGAACTACTGTAACACGTATAATATTATTAATTAAGAACAGTTCGGAGTTCAGAAGGAAAATTCCACAACATTAGCAATCTTCACTTTAGTTAAAACGATATTAAATAATTTAAATGACGGATATTTGACCACAGGACTATTTTTTAACATGTCTAAGGCTTCTGATTTTGTTGATCACAAACTTTTATTAAATAAATTAGAATCGATAGGAATAAGAGGACCCACTCATCGGTGGCTAAAATCCTACTTAAACAACCGAAGTCAACGCATAGTAGTCAGCAAGTTAGTAGGCGACGAAGTTATATCTTACGCTTCTGAATTAAAAATTGTTGAGTGTGGTATCCCCCAAGGAAGTGTGCTAGGGCCTCTAATGTTTATTTGATATATTAACGATATAACAGTAGTGACAAATCATAAATGTATTTTGTTCGCCGATGATCTATCTTCTATCTATTGTGACATCTGATAAAAACTCTATACACGATCACGAAATTGACATAAATAAAACAATTGACAACGTTATTAAAATGGTTAGACGTTTTTAAAATTTAAAATAATTTAAAACTAAATCTAAATAAATCACATTTTATCCAATTTAATTAATCCAAACATAAACAATTAAACTTTAAGCTAAATATTAATAAATAAAGGAAATAAAGTCTACCAAGTTTCTGGGAGTAGTCATAGACCAGGACTTAAACTGGAACTTACATATCGAGTCTTTGTGTAATCGTATTAATAGCTTTGTCTATGCCTCAACAAAATGAGAAAAGTGACACACTTACAAACGGCTCTTATTACATACCACGCGTATATAGCTTCTATTTTGCGCTACGGCATAATAATGAAAATAGCACAAATATACAAAAGGTGTTTATAGCTCAAAAAAAGTGTATTCGTGCTATCTGTGGAATACCGCCTCGCATATTCTGTAGAACAGCTTTTGCAAATCTAAACATACCTCCCGATGAAATATATTTTTGAAAGAGAAAATATCAATTTGTTTATGACTGAAGCGAAATCCTAATAGACTTGTGTTAGACGTTATCCCAAGGTCAGCTAAATACCGTAAAAGTTGCCTAAAAATGTTTTTAATGATATATATATATATAATTCCTAATGACATCAAAAATTTAAATATTAATCAACTTAAATCAAAATTAATTAAGTGGCTCATTGATAGAAAAATATATGACATTAAATACTTTATTGACATCAAATCCTAATGCTATTAATTTTATATGACATATTTTAATTTATCTTTAATTCAATGTAATTTGTTGTAATGAGACTTAAACTTTGTGACATTATTTTTATGTATATAATTGAAAGATAATAATATAAATTTTGCATGCTATTTGTAATAGCGAGACATGTGCACCTTTTTAACATGTACTACCTTTACATACCATGTTCTTACGCAAATAAAAATTCTGATTCTGATTCTGATTCTGTGTTTTTCATACTGGGTCCTAGCCTATCTTTAATCTCATCACAAGAGGTATATTGCCCACAGTATCAAGTAATTGTTCTAGTGCTTACGTGCTCACTCAAGGCACTATTATATCCTGGTTCAATCGATCAAAATCGATCAGGGGGACATCGTTGTTACCAACTGATATAGTCATATATTTGATCTCAATGTAAAATATACCTTGCGATATTTCTTTAAATCAATGCTGGACATATTAGTTTTTGGAACAAATTTGTGTGTAGTCCCCATTAGAATCCTTTAAATGAAATATAAAATAATTCCGAACCCTTTGTTACGTGAAGATTCATAAGATAAGCAAACCTTTGTAACCTTTAATAATAAAAAGTGATTACAACCTTATCTCACGTAATTTTATAATTTTTGTTTAATATTTTGGTTATTCATTTTATTAATATTTTTGTATGTTTAATATTTCGTAGTTGTATGTTGATTTTATTTTTTTTAAAGTCTCGCTGGTATTCCTATGGGTTATTCCCAGGACAGAGATTTTTTCAGAACCAGTGGTAAAAGAAAAAATTACTTTCAATAAATATCATTGTAATGTATTGAATAAAAATGATTCTTTTCTATTCCAATCTATTTTATCAATTTGATTATTAGAATAAGTTAAGAAAAAAAAACAAAAATAAAATGAACGCTTTTAATAGCTATAAATCATTATTACGTTGCCAACTGTCCGCTGCTTTTATATGTGAGGACATACGGTAAAAAAATATTTAATTTTAAATGCCTAGTCTAACTAAACTAATATACCAAGACAAACCGCAACATATATTTGTATATAGTATTATATTTTAAGAGATTTTATTTTGTTATTATTATACATTCCCTTTCCATTTCATGAATTATGTTAAGATAAATAAAGTGTTTACGACGCAAAATTGCGTTGCTTAGATTTATTAAACTTTCGTGGCGAAACACACAAATTCCCATTTGCTTAATGCCTACAGTAAATCTTCTCTAATTAAACTGAAATTCGTGCTATAGTCCATATTTGTAATACCTTTTTTATCGTATTTTTTGATATAAAACAGAAAATATAAAATTTTGTTAATATTTTATACACATACTTCGCCTTAGATTGCCATAATGCCATGCTGAACCGGCGTGTTGGCAAACTCATTTTTTTATTATTTTAGCCCTTAACAGGAAAATTCTGCTGCTCATCTTGTGTTTTAGTTACCTTTTACGTATATTAAATATTACAGTTACAGAGTGTCAAAATCCTAAATAGAAAATGAATTACTGTAGGAACAGAAACTTCAGAGTTATTATAACCATGTATATTACAATATTATATCTAATTGTTAATACATCGCATCATATTGTTCATAAGTAGAATCATATTAGAAGACAATATAATTTCTACAGCTCTCGAGCACAAACATATCTTAAAGAAGTTTTCCTAGCAAGAGTGAAGCAAGAGTGCGGTGCAGCTTATGATGCTGTCTCTGCGTAGTAACACGATATCACCTGTGCCGTTCAGCCACATCCCAGTACTGCGATAACGTGACCACAACCTTGATATCACGTTTTGACCGTAGGGCCTCAGCAACGACGCGTTGAATAGCACCATTTTCTAACATGCCCACGGCTCGTAACATTTCCTCTCGTGACATGACGACATGACGTATATTACACGTGTAGTACTCTCATCACTGTACTTTCATAGTCCGATTTCATGACCGAGAGAGATTAGGCGCAGGACCAACGGCTTTACGTGCCTTCTGAGGTACGACGGTGAAGTACCGCCAACTTCCGAATTTCAAGCTGCTACTGAGATCTGAAGATTTCTTTACAGAAAAACAAAATACTACTTTTTCATTCCACACAGGATTCTAACCCAGGACCTCATGATCAACGTTGCGTTTTCGACCACTATACCAACAAGTCAGTCAGTTTAATTTGTATTATTATACATATATAATATACGAATCTGTAAGAATGGTCATTTTACTAGAAGCCTGGAGTGACCGTGATAACATAGAAGGTTTGTGTACTTATGTCGACTGTACAGTAGGTTATCTAATATACAGAGCTACGGAACGGAAAGACCCAAGTGCATGATAGCAAGGGAGTGTCAAAATGTTTGGACTCAAGAGTGCTCTTAAATCGGTTTGCAGCGGCAGTTGTACTAAGAAAACAATCTTTTGCTTGGACTTTAAAGCGATGTCTTGTTGAAGCTGGTTTGAAGCCATAACAACCCGCAAATAAATCATTGTGATGTTTGATAAATGATGATTGTTAAATCATAGGAGCATTGTGTTGCAAGATCAAATACATGCACGGCAATACTTAAACTAGACGCTAATTGATTGGTCAAGAAAAATGTTCTCTGACGAGTCATGGTTTGCATAACATATATAGAACATGAATAGGGACTCCATGGAACGCAAAGATTATACAGAACAAGTTGGACGTAAGAGTACAAGGTTTAATATGGTGTAGGCTCTGTACCTATGTATTCAGGATTTCTTTTAAAAACTGCATTTTATGTTTAAAAAGACAAATGAATGACAGAGAAAAAATCCTTTTATATATTCAGATAGGTCCGTTTTTTGATGTGATTCCGTGAGGATGACATTTTATGTAGAGGCATCTGTCCTCATTCTGTTGAGACAGTGTATAAGTTTCTTCAAGAGAGCTATAATAGGATTATGGATTGGCCAGGACGCAGTCCTGACAACAAAAATTATCTAACTTTACAATAAGAATTATGCGCAGATATGATAACAGAAGAAAGTAAGTTGTAAACGGTTGAAGTATGCACATAAAGCGAAATCGGATTCACATGCAAAAGTTCTTGACGAGTTCACCTTCCGCTTCCTTGTAGCTACTGTGGGTCTGGACAAAACCTACATTTTAGCAGCACTATTTGCTTCCATAAATTTAAATGATTGTCGTTCGTGTGTAAATTTATCTTCGTTTTGTATCTAGGAAAGTTAAAGAATTGTTTGCCTCTAACTCCACTGTGAATTGTATTTTAGAGTTTATGGAATTAAGGTGGTCTAAAAATGCAGTTACTTTGTCAGATGGTAGAATTGCTTCATCAGCATCTCGAATCAGCACGTCAAGCTTCAGCACGTCGTGCAAGTATTGCAAGACAACAAGCTTCGGATCCCGCGTCTAAGTCACAGTGACTGAGTGAAGCCGGCAACAGTCGAGCGTGTGCCTGCTGTACTACCCTATGTTAGAGGAGTCACAGACAAGGTTGGCTACATCTTGAAGCGAACTTCCATTAAAACATACTTCAAGCCACTGAAGAAGATTAGTCAATTTTTACCATCCGTCAAGTGTCATATCCCTCTATAAGATGCAGGAGTGTACAAGCTGGATTGTGAATGTGGTCTCTCTCTCTTTCATAGGACAAACAAAAAGATCTATAAAAACACGCGTAAAAGAACATAGAGCTGACTTGAAGCACCGCAGTTCCGGGAAGTCGGCAGTGTGTGAACATGTTCAAGATCGTCCCCGCCATGACATTAGATTTGATAGACCACATATTCTCGCAAAAAAACACCGATTCCTACCAAGGATGATTCGCGAGACTATTGAAATCAAAAAACATCCTAATTTCAATAGAGAAGATGGATGGGTGCTGCCATCTGCTTGGGATCCTATAATTAATAAAATTAAATCCATTCCTAAGCATACCAATGCAAAACTAAAGATACTGTAAACTCGTTCTGCGTAGATCGGACCAAAAATTTATATTCAAAAACTGAAGGTAGCTTATATACCCCCCCATGATTAAAGTATCGAAGAGACGGCCTCCAGTCCGGCAGCCCCGCTATTCCTGGCTACATGGCGAACATGGTAACGGCTGGGCAGGTGCCAGAACCGGTGGAGGTTAGAAGCCACCCAAGACAACATATAACGCACGCACCCTGAGGACTGACGAGATGATCCTGGAGCTGGAAGAAGAGATAGACAAGTTGCGCTGGAATATTATAGGATTATCTGAGGTCCGAAAAGAGGGGGAGGACATGGTAATCCTCAAATCCGGCAACTTGTTCTATCACCGGGAGGCCGACCATCTATCCCAAGGAAGTGTCGGATTTATCGTCCACAATTCTCTCTTTAACAACGTTGTAAAGATTGATAGTGTGTCGACGAGGGTTGCGTACCTTATACTCAGAAACACCAAACGGTATTTACTGAAGGTCATACAGGTTTACGCGCCAACCTCGGCACATCCCGATGAGGAGGTGGAGAAAATGTATGAGGTTATATCTAGAGCTATGCATTCCTCCAAAACCCAAAATACGGTGTTAATGGGAGACTTCAACGCAAAACTAGGCACAAGAGAGAACGATGAGGTGATGGTAGGGAAATTGGGATTAGGGCAACGGAACCCAAGGGGCCCGCAGCTGACCGAATTCTTGGAGAAAGAGGGACTCTTTATGATGAACTCTTTCTTCCCGAAGCGGCCCCACAGGAAGTAGACCTGGTCGAGCCCCGACGGTTCGACAAAAAATGAGATTGCTTCATTATGACGACCAGACGACAACTGTTCAGTGATGTCTCAATGATCGCGAGGGTGAAAACTGGAAGCGATCACCGAATGGTAAGAGGCACACTTAATCTAAACGTTAAGTTGAAGAGGTCTCGTCTAATGAATTCAACGCTCCGTCCCCCTCGTGCTCTAATCCAAAGTCCCGAAACCTTTCAGCTCGAGCTACAAAACTGTTTTCAGTGCCTAGAAGATTGCAATGCAGTGGACGATATGAATGACAAGCAAATGACAAGCTCGTGGAACCATGCGGTCGGAGCTAAGTTCTGCAAGACCCGCCGCAGAAGAACACAAAAACTGTCCGACCACACTCTTAATCTCATGGCTGTTAGACAGGAAATGAAGCTGCAGTCTTCAGCAGATTTGACAGTGTACAGGCAACTGAACAGACAGATCTCCAAATGCATGCGGCGGGACTTACGCAACTTCAATACAGCTCGTATTGAAGAAGGGTCGAGCGGAACCAGGGCTCCAAAGTCTTGCTAGATATGTTCACAGGAAGAGCCAGCTGTCGAAGCTGAAGACCGAGTGGCAGCGTCGTTTGGACACCTGAGATTTTGAGTGAGATTGAGAGCGTTCTATGCAGCTGTACACATCATCGTTGAGCCAAATGCGTGTGAGTAACGATCCAAGAGCAAGTCTTATCCGAAACTATTCCGATTATATCCGGACGTCAGTCTGAGCGAGAATAGAATGGCTCTCCAGCACCTTAAAATGGCAAGGCCCCAGGCGAGGATAGAATTACAGGAAGTTTGAAAGCGATTGGAAAACCGGTACTTATAGTCCTTCAGAAGCTCTTAATTCCGTCCTCCATGGTGGCACTACACCAGAGGCGAGCAGAAGTGTGGTGGTCTTGTTCTTCAGAAAGGCGACAACGCCTCTTGAAGAACTATAGACCGATTTTCAGAGCCAGCGTCTACATGCTGTTTTCGAGAGTCATTACGAATCGTCTCGCACGCAGACACGATAATTCCCAGCCTCCCGAACAAGTTGTTTGAAAAGGCTTTAGTACCACAGACCACATATCCTTTGGCAAATTGTACAGAGTACAATTTGCCACTATGTCTGGCGTGTGGACAATGAGAAAGTTTGATTCCGTCGAAATTTGGGCGGTGCTGCAGTCCCTTCAGCGGTGCCAAGTTGACTGTCGGTATATCGAAGTGCTGAAGTGTTTGTACAGTAGGGATACGATGGCTATCCGAGTACAGCCACATAGTACGAAACCTATCCAACTGCAGAGAGGTGTAAGACAGGGTGACGTTATATCCCCGAAACTCTTCATCGCTGCATTGGAAGACGTTTTCAAGTTTCTGTATTGAAAAGGATTAACATCAACGGCGAGTACATCACACCTTCGATTTGCCGACGATATAGCCCTTATGGTAGAATCGCTGGAAAACATAAGCACTATGCTGAATGACCTCAATAGTGCCTCCCAACGGATAGGTCTTGAGATGAACATGGACAAAACAAAGATCATGTTTAATGTCCATGTCACCTATGCCGGTAGTTGTTGGGAGCATTAAGCTCGAATTTGTTGACGAGTATATTTACCTGGGACAAATAGTCCGACTAGGTAATTCCAACTTCGACCGAGAGGTCAATCGACGGATTCAACTTGACTGGGCAACGTTTGGGAAATTACGGCACATCTTCTCGTCAGGTATACCTCAAAGCTTGAAAACGAGACAGTACAACCAGTGCGTGTTGCCAGTGATGATCTATGGAACTGAGACGTGGTCCTTCACTGCTGGCCGGATGAGGAAGCTCAAGGTCTCTCAGCGAGCTATGGAGATGGCTATGCTCGAAGTTTCTCAGCGTGATAAACTTAGAAATGTGGATATCCGCAATAGAACCAGAGTGACCGACATAGCCCAACGGATTAGTAAACTAAAGTGGCAATAGGCCGGCCATATAGCGAGTGGCGGCCTCGTACTGGCGGACGAAGTGTAGGGCGTCCCCCCTCTAGATGAAGTGACGACCTGGTAAGACATGCAGGAAGTCGATGGATGCTGGCTCAGGACCGTGCTTTTGTGACATTCCATGGGGAGGCCTATGTTCAGCAGTGGACTTGTGAAGGCTGTAATGATGATGATGAATGATCAGTTCACTGTTGAACATAAGCCTCACCCAAGGACGGCCTTTATCCTCTTGCATCCATTGACTTCTGCATGTGTCTTATCAGGTGGTCACCAATCTATTATAACGTAATAAATCAGCACTTAAAGCTGCAATAAACAATTTCATTAGTGCTAACTTGGGAACTTGGAAAGCGCGCATATATTTACGGCGAGCGACGAGCCCCTGAGCTATCACAACTTTCAGATAGATAAAAGAGAATAATTTAAAATTTTCTTTGAATCATTTATTAGAAACAAGGTTTAAGTCTTTCTTGAAATGATCCGAGGCTTGATGGAGAATAATTAATTCTGATAAGGGTGATGTGAAAATTTCGAAAATATTTAGTATATTTTCTAATAGTTCTCTTGCAATTCAGAAATTTGATGAGCTTAACAATTAAATTATTTAAATAAATGTGATATATATTAGTAAAAAATAAAATATTCGTCTCAAAAAATAATTGATTTCATATAAAACTAAAATTAAATGATCAGTAAATAAATGTAATATATAAAGTATTATTTATATACAGTAGGGGCGCTGGTCTTCAATTATTTTATATGAAATGAATTAGTTATTCATCATCAATTATTTTAATATGAATTGTATTAAGTTGAATAATTGCCCAATAACTTTCTTGTTGTCTATAGCTCAAGAGCAAGTGCAATGACTTTTTTATACATAAAGAAAAATGAATGATAATTTTATATATTAACTTAAAATATAATTACATATATCAATTTAAAATTGAATTTTTACATAGAAATGTAAGAATTAGAAATTCAAACATATACTACTAAAGGCTGAAATACTGATAAGAAGTCTTATTCCAAGTATAATCTGTAATTGAAACCCTCTCTCACACCCACTGTGCACCTCAATTACCTACAATTACCTACATAGGGTAACTTGATAGCAAAAAAGATAACTAACGTATTCAACTAAAGAGCTTCTCTCTTAACCACCGTGTACCGGCGATCAGTTAGCTCGGCGTTAAAAAATATAATTTCCTCTGGGATGATACGCATCTAGATAAACTTGGAACGTAAAACATTATCTAAATTAAAATTTTTATCCAAATCATACATATATCTATCAAGAAATGCTCACTTAAAGTATAGGATATCTAAATACAGATTTTCATCCAATTGATTTTTGTCCTTATGCAATTTATATTTGTAAACTGCCACGATACAAGAGAAATTCTAGAAAATCCTAGTAATGTTTTTTTAAATAATAAAAAAAATTATGAGTCCTACACATTAAATGAAAGTAATTTTACTGATTTTATCGCATTTAATTTTAGTTTTTACTTTCCGACGTTTCAATTTATGGGTTTCTTTTTATGGGCTGTAAAAATAATTTACAGCACCCATGGTAACGGGGGGCTGAGGTGTTTGATGTCCCTGATGTCATAGTTAGCCCAGCTACCTTCAGCTTTTGAATATTAATTTTTGGTCCGATCTACGCAGATAATTTAAAGAACAATCAAGTTATAAACATAATTAATAACTAATTTAAGTCAGTGTAAGCGATAGTGAACGATTATATGTAAGCCCGTAAATAATCTATACAAAATATAGAAATAAAATTGAAGTGTCTGTTTAAAATAACGAAATAATTACTTTTTATTGAGCTGAGTGTGATATTGGCATACAGACATGAGTGAACATTTAAAAAAAATTATCTATCTTTCTGCCTGTCTGTCCGTTAGTGCTAATCTTCGGAATGGCAGAACCGATTTTAATAAAACTTCACGAACAGATAGAGAGCAATCTCATGTTCAATATCACGGAAATCTATCTAGTATTTTTTCCGTAAATCGTGTGTATTTTAGATTTTTTAATGTTTGTATAGACAAACTAAAAATGTTTATATACAAAAAAATCTAAAATAAACTGGTTTCAGTTAACATTAAAATTACACCGAAAGTGAATAAAATGACAATAACTTTACCTCTAGTGTTTTACTCAAATATTATAATTTATGAGGTTTCAGTTCAATTTAAAAGTCAGTTATCTCGTTTTAGTTTTTTAACTATTGGATGATAAGAGTAATGTGATTTTGTTCAGTCTTTTCTTTGCAATTGATAGTGCCTAATGTCTTTCATTTAACTTATTTTATGGCTATCATTTTGTAATATTTCAAAGCACAGTTTAAAAACACCTACTATTAAGTACTGCCCGATGTCCTATAAAAAACATAATAAAACTACATTTAGGTAGTTCAAGTCATCTATATTCGTATTATATCACTGCAAAAGTTGCGGTTGTAGAAAACGTGCACACTGTTATTTTTTTACACCTTCACCTCTTGACGGTAAGCACTTTATACATATTGTCCTTTAAGAACATGGGGTGTAATTATTAAACATATTTTTTGCAAAGCCCAAGCCTTACGAGGTTAAAATTAATAATATTATTCAAATTATTACAGCACTGATCTAAAACAATTCAAACTATTTACACAGATATTTACATGGTCATATATGCGCATACATACATGCTAAATCCCAAAACAAGAATTTAATTTTAAAATCTCTAAAACAGATATAAATATACCAGATAATTTTTCACGATATCTGCCAGTATGCCTCGATAACCTATCTTTCTCGTACTTATGACTGAGCATTAGACTTTTTCTTCGTATTCATTTGTAAACTTTTTGCACGTCTGGGAATACGTGTTTAAAATTTGAGATTGCCAAAAGCATATTTTTTGGGAATTTTAATAAAATATTTTTTTTTTTGAATTATATAAAAACTAAATTAAAAGATAAAAAGGAAATCTAGTTGCCAAAAAAACATTTTTTTGGATATTTCTTTTGCAAATATTATATTATTATAATATTATATTCACCAATTGACGAAATTATATTTTTTCACAATTTCAACTTGCCAAAAGGACCTTCCCAAAATTCGTCGCCAGCTCTCAAACTATTATGTGTCTTCTTAATTGCTGTCAACTTTGCACTGTTATTTTACGTACGTGCCAGAGAAATAAAGATTTCTGATACACCACCATAAACACTACCATGACGACTCGATTCACTAGAAGTGCACAAGCGTTAATACAAATAATTCTGTAGTTACTTCGGTCCGTGAATATTATGATCCAAACTATTTACACTATTTTCGCGACTTCGTTAAACAGAATCCGGATGTAGTACGCATACTAAAAGTACTTATACAAATAGTACTACTTATTTTTTCTTTTTTTTAAAGAAAAACGTTATCTCCACACTAGGATTTTCTCCTGTATCGTGGAGGCAGTTTACAAACATAAATTGCACGAGGACAAACATCCACACCCGGAACAATTATTTGTAGGCCATACAAATAATTGTTCCGTGCGGGATTCAAACCCGCGGCCCCTAGCGCAACAACTCATTGCTAAGCCACTGCGCCAAATCAACATTTCTTGGATTGACTATGTTAAATCAATACTTGTTTTGATTGATAGTGCAGTAACATAGTACGTTAGAGCGCTATGTTACTGCGTTGGACTGCGTGGTTAGTAGCGATTATACTATTCAGTACCTACGATCTAATCGCATAAGCATTACTTTGTGTTTGTGCGTCTATTTGTGCCAATATAATATTTGTGTTTTCTTTAGATAATAACTTCCAACAGTTTGAAAGTCAAGTAAAAATAAATCTGTAGAAATACAAGGCAAAAAATTTTGACTATAAAATTGCTTTGCTAACCGTAACACCTGATCAAGTCATAAATATTGCGGCGAACTTTACCTAAATATGAGTATTTACTGTAATCCTACCTGAGTAGACCTACACATTTTGTTGATTTATTGTGGCGTTTAAGGAAACTAATGCTGAATCATTAATTTGCGAAACAGTTGTTGAGCTCTAGTGATTAATAAAATTATTAACTTTTAAGACCTTAATATTTCATTTCTGTGATTTTAATTATCAGGAAATAGCAGTCCACAGCTGGACGAGATAGCCCTTTCTATAATTATAAACTATTATTTCATGCTATTCAAGTTATTGTTATAAATTAATTAGTTTGTAAATAAAAGTAATTCTTTAGGAATTTATTTCCTTCATTTTAACTTATTTTAAATTGTGACCTTTCGAAAGATTTTTTGCACTTAAGATAATTGGGTGGTTTTTAAAGTTCTACTTTCATATTTAACATGTAAAACTAATTTTGTTTTAATTTTTAATTAATTTTTTTAATAATTAATTTTGATATGATCTACGCAGAATGAGCTCATTGCATTTTGAAATCTTACATTGGCATTATTTGGGTTTTAATTTAATCTCATTAATTATAGAATTATAAGCAGATTGCACACAGCTACCTTATTTATTGAAATAAAGACGTTCTTTAATTTTTTAGCCTCGCGAGTCCTGATGCTACATCCTGCAGACGCTCTGCTTACTCCAACACTCCGGAGAGTCCTCTGTGCATGCTTGTGACCATATTCAGGATCACCTCACCATTATATAATGGGCAAACAAATAGTTGTGTACCACTCAGCGTTAACTGTATTTTGCTCATCATGTAAGATCGTGCAGACAGTAGTATTGTCCACGGTTCTTACATGCCTCAATTTTGTTGGTTTGCTGTCGCCTTCGAACACCCATACAGAAGACTGTTACTTTATTTCTGAATTGTAATAATATGTACTATATCCATGTTTATACACAGCATTTGTATGCATGATCATACATTAACAACATTTTTTTACACCAATCAACTCGAACCCATTTTTGTTCAGAGGAGAAGTGCATGGAATCCAGCGGCAACAAAGTTTTTTAACTTTTAAATGTTGATCTATTGATTTAGATGTCCTCTATCTCCTCATAGGTGATGCGCCGGTTTTCTTCTTCATTATTTACCTGATAGTAGCTACATATTCCTTAGTGATTGCAAGAGGTCGCCTTCACGAAATTCATCATGGAGAGAAACACGATATCTAATACTGCGTACCAACGCACATGTGCTCAAATGAGGTGCTTTATGCCCAAAAGCATGTTGAAATCTAGCAGTGCAACCCGCAGAGATTAAACTTTTAAAATTATAAAAGTCATCGTCCAAAAATCTTTCGGCGTTAATTCCATTTTTTGCTACGGATGATGAATTTCGACTTGCGATAAAAAGTAATTCACACCTTCACCTGCACAAATTGCCTTTCTTTAATTGACGAACGGGACTCTGCCTAGTGATGGCGGTAAATCCAAAAAACTTATGCCGAACTCAATGGAGACTTTCTTTCCTTAATGAGACTTTTCAACGGAGATTTCTTTTATATGGAGAATGGGCCCACCATACATTTTAGTTACACAATGAAATTCGATTTATTTCTTATAATCTATCGATTACATTAGTTTTACGGAATCTGACTGAGACTACTGAGAAATTAGCAAAGAAAATATGAATTTTACTAACCCAAAAAACAAACTAAAAGCGGTTGTCTATTAGGTTTCACTGGTATTATAAGTTAAAATAGTGCACTGATCAATAATTAATATATGTTGTAGTTATACGCATTTATAGGTACTTTAAGATCGATGGAAAATCCTTTAGTAGTTCCACAAAATATAGTACCTGCTCAGTAATAAATGGTATTGATACCATTTTTACATGTATTGATTGATTGTGAGAATACATCCAAATACCATAATATGATTAAAGCCAAGATGACCCAGGGATAAATGTACATTTATAATATTATTACACACGCTATAGTAAGAAAGATGTTTTAATATAGTTATGGGATAAAAAACAAATTATATAATACATTTATTATAGTAAATTATAATTTCCAAAGTAGTCTATTAATAGTAGAACAGCCACAGACAGACAGGCACGTGTCAAAACTTTGTTTGAAAATATGTTAACTAGTTATCATACCCAAAACAATAAAGCCAAAATTACTAGTAATATGTTTTAAACTGTTTTATAAGGATAAATAAAACACATGTATAATTTAATTGTATTTAATCATAATTTAATTGTAGTCAATCACAATTTAACAACATTTTTACACCAATCAACTGAACCCATTTTTGTTCAGAGGAGAAGTGCATGGAATCCAGCGGCAACAAAGTTTTTTAACTTTTAAATGTTGATCTATTGATTTAGATGTCCTCTATCTCCTCATAGGTGATGCGCCGGTTTTCTTCAATTATTTACCTGATAGTAGCCACATATTCCTTAGTGATTGCAATTGAGGGTCGCCTTCACGAAATTCATCATGGAGAGAAACACGATATCTAATACTGCGTACCAACGCATTAAGGTGCTCAAATGAGGTGCTTTATGCCCAAAAGCATGTTGAAATCTAGCAGTGCAATCTTTCGCAGAGATTAAACTTTTAAAATTATAAAAAGTCATCGTCCAAAAATCTTTCGGCGTTAATTCCATTTTTGCTACGGATGATGAATTTCGACTTGCGATAAAAGTAATTCACACCTTCACCTGCACAAATTGCGCCTTTCTTTAATTGACGAACGGGACTCTGCCTAGCGATGGCGGTAAATCCAAAAACTTATGCCGAACTCAATGGAGACTTTCTTTCTTCTTAATGGAGACTTTCTCAACGGAGATTTCTTTTTATATGGAGAATGGGCCCACCATACATTTTAATTACACTTAATGAATTTCGATTTATTTCTTATAATCTATCGATTACAATTAGTTTTACGGAATCTGACTGAGATCTACTGAGGAATTAGCAAATAAAATATGAATTTTACTATAACCTAAAAACAAACTAAAAGCGGTTGTCTATTAGGTTTCACTGGTACTATAAGTTAAAATAGTACACTGATCAATAACTAATAGTATAAAACAAAGTTGTAGTTACATTCAGCATTTATAGGTACTTTAAGATCGATGGAAAATCCTTTTAGTAGTTCCGGCAAAATATAGTACCTGCCTGTGCACAAATGTGGTATTGATACCATTTTTACATGTATTGATTGATTGTGAGTATACATCCCAAATACCATAATATGATTAAAGCCAAGATGACCCAGGGATAAAATGTACATTTATAATATTACCTACACACGCTATATAGTAAGAAAGATGTTTTGAACAGGTTATGTAAGGATAAAAATACAAATTATAATACATTTATTATAGTAAATTATAATTTCCAAAGTAGTCTATTAATAGTAGAACAGCCAGACAGACAGACAGGCACGGTGTCAAAACTTTGTTTGAAAATATGTTAACTAGTTATCATACCCCAAACACCATTAAAGCCAAAATTACTAAGTAATATGTTTTAAACTGTTTATGTAAGGATAACAAAAACACATGTATAATTTAATTGTATTTAATCATAATTTAATTGTAGTCAATCACAATTTCACAAGATTTTTTCTAAATAACTTGATGATAACATGCCCATTTATGATATTGGTAGGAATCAGAATGACATTTTCAATGATAAAAGATGTGATATAAGACTGTTGTCTTCAATATCCATACTCTTTTTTATCTCTGCCTACGGGCAGCTCTGCAAACTTTCAGCCTGCAAGACATAGGTACGTTTTCAGTGATCAACCTGAAAAAAGTTAATGACTATATTGTAAAGAGTGCCTATACAAAATATTAATTCTTATCAATACATTATTTTTTCTATATTTACATATACATAAACACACTCACGCCTGTCACCCAGAGGGGTAGGCAGAGACTACGGACTTCCATTTGGCACGATCCTGGCACACCTCTCTCGCCTCCTTTACATCCATATATCTACGCATACACGCTCGTCGGTTAAGGGTACCCTAATCTGGCCCATTTTCAATATATCGCCAATTTGGTCGATAAACCTTCGTCTAGGGCGTCCCTTTCCGACTCTGCCGTTCACTTCTGCAGCATAAATTTGCTTTGTCACTCTTTCTTCGTTCATTCTTTCTACATGACCAAACCACCGAAGCATTCCTTTCTTAATCCTGGTCACAACGTCATTCTCTTATCACACTATTTCTCACCCTGTCATTCAGATTCAGCCCTAGCATACTCCTTAATGACCGCATTTCTACAGCATTTATTCTACTCTCATGCTTCTTCTGCCAGACCCAACTTTCACTACCATACATTAAAGTAGGGACTAACACAGCATTGTGAATTGCCAAACGTGCCTTTTTTGACACATTCTGACTCTTCACAATAGCGTGTAGAGCCCCATTCACTCTATTTCCTGCGTTCACTCGTCGTTCTATATCCTTATCATATCTACCATCCCTGCTAAATAAACATCCCAAATATACAAACTCATCCACTTGCTCAATCAACTCCCCTTCTATTCTTATTTCACATAACGTTTTACTTTCTTCTCTTTCAAAAACCATCACTTTCGTCTTACTTGCGTTCACTTTCATACCTCTTTCTTTTAATGACCGGTTCATTAAAGTAACCATCATTTGTAACTCGGCCGCCGACGATGCAAATATGACTTGATCATCGGCGTACAAAAGGCATTTGACGGTTAACTCACCCATTCTCAACCCACATTCTTCAACTTTCAAAGTTTGCAAACAACTGTCCATAAATAGGTTAAACAGCCAGGGGGAAGCTACACAGCCCTGTCTGACACCTTTTTGGATGCCAAACCAGTCCGAGTAGACCCCGTTGATCCTGACGCAATCACTAGAGTCCCTATAAAGAGACTTCAATGCCTGTATCAAACCAGCGCTCAAACCAAATGAGTTAAGTGTTTGCCATAACACATTCCTGTCCACTCTGTCATAAGCCTTTTCCAAGACCATGAAAGCACAAAAACTTTCTGGTTTTGTCCAAAACTTCTCCGCAATCATGCATGGAAAATACTTGATGCGTACACCCCATTCACTTTCTAAATTCAGCTTGCACATCCCAAATTTTTCCATCAGTTTCTTCCATAACTCTTTCAATTAACACCTTAGCGTACAGTTTACCCACAATGCTAAGCAAGCTGATACCACGGTAGTTTTACAGTCCTGTTGACCCTTTCCTTTATATATTGGGACTATAACGGCTTTGCACCAGTCTTCCGGTACCCGCTTCAGTTCCAAACATAAATTAAACAAGGTGTACAGCAGGCCTGCCACCACCCCCTCTCCAGCCCTTAGCATTTCGAGTGATACTCTATCATATCCGGCTGCCTTACCTGCTTTCATGCTTTTCATTGCTTTCATTATTTTATCTACACTTATCTCCCTACCTCTCTCCACTTCTTTCGGAATTTCTTTTTCACTTAATTCAGACGCTTTCAAAGTATTCCTTCCATCTCTTTAAATTCGAAACTTCATCATTCAGCATACATATATTTATTGCAATCTAAACAGCGTGTGGAGACTATGTTTATGTATGTATTGATTTACATTTAAAATACTATAAAGCCAAAAAAAACATGTCCATTTATGACATTGTTAGGAATCAGAAGGACATTTTCAATAATAAAAGATATGAGATAAGACTATGCCTTCAATTTCAATAAACTATATTTCCATATTTCTGTCAGCATTTTTTTATCTCTGTCTGTATCTTAAATAAATAAGAAAATATTATAAAATATACACTTTTAACCAGCTCCAGTTGATCAAATACAAAAGTAGTAATTATGCATTTACATCAACTATATTAGACTATGTAAAAGTTGTCTGACTTATTATTTTCACTGTAGGAGAAAATGATATTATTTTTTCTATTAAATATCTTATCGTTGATGACAAAATAATATTCCTTTCTGCAGACTCAATAACACAGCAGTCTAACCATAAAAGGAGCATCTGATTCCGTCGCAGGATATGATCCACAAACATCAAGGATATATAACCATTACCCAATTAAAAATGGCTTATCCGCTCAGGCGTCGACATTTTATTGGACCAACTTTGGCGGACCTATGGTCAAGCCAAAGAGTATAGTAGGTCAGGCCAAAGACAATATTTTTTTTAAATGATGATTATATATAACTTAGAGTCATTACTATGTTCTTATCCAAAAATAAAAAAATATCAACAGTTAAAATATCGAATTATTTGTATGAAGGTCAAGTGAGCGCTAGAGAAACGACGATCGCAAGACGTTGTCGATAGATAAAATGTTTTGAGAAGTTATCAATTACCGTATAGTAGCGGTGTATGAATATCCATACCATCCCGTGGGTCTCGTAAGAGGCGACTAGACTTGGGAAAAGTGTTATTTTTAAATAACCGTGAATTATAAAGTTTTATTATGGTTGGACGACGAAAAAAAATCGACAACAGCACATAAAGGTTTTTGTACGTGCTTTTGTTGCTTAATCTTTAGTCTATTAATACAACATTTTAAAATATATCGAAATTGATACGAATTCGATACTATAAAATAAATATCGATATATCACGACAACAACATTATATGAAAATATTTCTTCCACTCCGTCGTTGATATCCGATATTCATCGACCGAGTCGTGCCATAATTTGTCAAATTCCTCATTGATTCTGGAAATGTGTCTCCATGGGGCTCGAAAAGAGTTTATGGGAAAAGTTCATAAATATACATATAAAAATTATGAAATACCAAATTACTATACTCAAATAACTACTATGCACGTAACTACTAGTAAATAACTACTAGCACGTAGACGCGGCTCAGAAGATAAATCGGTCTGTAGTTCTTCAAGAGAGCATTGTCGCCTTTCTTGAAAAATAAGACCACCACACTTCTGCTCCACACCTCTGGAGTAGTCCCACCATGGAGGATGGAATTAATCAGCTTCTGAAGGACTTCAAGTACCGGTTTTCCACCCGCTTTCAGAAGCTCCGCTGTAATTCCATCCTCACCTGGGGCCTTGCCCTTTCTAAGGTGCTGGAGAGCAATTCTAATTTCGCTCAGACTGACGATCATCGGAATAGTGTCGGATAAGACTTGCTCTTGGATCGTTACTCACACTTTCGCGTGGCTCCAACGATGATGTGTACAGCTGCCCATGCGGAAACGATGCTGCTACACTTGGTCTTCAACTTCGACAGTTGGCTCTTTCTGGCAGACAGATCTCTGGCAAAAACTTTGGAATTTTGGTTTCGCTCGATCGTTTCTTAAATACAAGCTGTATTGAAGTTGCGTAAGTCCCGCCGCATGTATTTGTAGATTTGTGTTTTCAGTTGCCTGTACGCTGTCAATTCTGTTGAAGACTGCAGCTTCATTTCCCGTCTAACAGCCATGAGGTTAAAAGTGTGCTCGGAGAGTTTTGTATTCTTCTGCGGCGGGTCTTGCAGAACTTAGCTCCGACCGCACGGACAGTTTCCACGAGCTTGTCATTCATATCGTCCACTACATTGCAGTCTTCTAGGCACTGAAAACGGTTTTTTAAGTCGAGCTGAAACTTTTCGGGAGCTTGGATTAGATCACGACGGGGACGGAGCGTTGATTTCATTAGACGAGGCCTCTCCAACTTAACGTTTAGGTTCAGTGTGCCTCTAACTATTCGGTAATCGCAACCAGATTTTACCCACGCGATCACTGAGAAATCACTGAATAGTTGTCGTCTGGTCGTCATAATGAAGTCAATCTCATTTTTGTCGAAAGGTCGGGGCTCGACCAGGTCCACTTCCTATGGGGCCGCTTCTGAAAGAAAGAGTTCATCATAAAGAGTCTTTCTCCATGTCGGCCAGCTGCTGGCCCCTTGGGTTCCGTTGCCCTATTCCGAAGTTCCCTACTTTCAGCTCACCGTTCTCTCTTGTGCCTAGTTTTGCATTCAAATCTCCCATTAACACCTTATAGTGGGTTTTGGAGGAATGCATGACTTTAGAGATATCCTCATACATTTCCTCCACGTCCTCATCGGGATGTGACGAGGTTGGTGAGTAAGCCTGTATGACCTTCAATCAATACCGTTTCGTGATTCTGAGTGTAAGGTACGCAACCCTCGTCGACACATTTACAATCTTTACAACGTTGTTAACGAGAAACTTGTGGACGATAAATCCGACACCTCCTTGGGACAGATGGTCGCCCTCCCGGTGATAGAACAAGTTGCCGAATTCGAGGATTACCGTGTCTTCCCCCTCTCCTCCCCTGCCTACCCCGCCGTTACCATGGTCGCCACCGTAGCCAGGAATAGCGGGGCCGCCGGGGACTGGGGGCCGTCTCTACTTATTTTTCATCATGGTGGGATATTTGCCATAGTTGCTACGCTTGGCGAGCGAGTTGGCAACCGCAGTTTTTTTATTGTAATATCGCTGTTATCAGGAAGATGCTGTTGCCCATCTCCTGGATGTTTCCCACTGTCGCCTCTTACGACATCCATGGGAAGGTATGGGGTAGTGGATATTATTATCCTTCACTACACGTCAAAAAAAATTAAAAATAATTGTTTACAATCGTGTATTAAATATGTTACACATGAAAACACTTAGAAACAGCATAGTAACGATTACGTCATTCATAGGCGTTATTATCAAACACTGCTTAGAAGTGTGGTAACCGTTATTAAATAATGTTTGTTAAAAACAATCCAGTATCACACCACTTTCATAATGCTGTCCGTCGCCGGTCTAGTATTTATGTCTAAAATAAACGACATTGCTACACCGTTCTCTATCGGAAGTCGTAAGATTTTGTGGCATAGTCATATGGAAAATAATAATAACGACATAGTTACGACACTCGCGTGAATCGAATGAATATGAGAATTTATCACTCCGTTTCGGTGTTAAACTTGATAAAATTCGTATCAATAAGGCATAGAAATGTTAATGTAGAAGAATTATCCAGAATCGTATCAACGAAAACGATTAACATTTTAATAAAACTTTTGATGTTTTTATATTTATTACAAAAGTAGAACAAGCTTTCGACAATGCCAATGGTTATTAAGTTAGGGATCAAAGAAACATTTATCTCTAATATTAGGTCGAACTTTCGGTGAGCTTACAAGGGACGAAAACCATAAAAACGAGACCGTTAAACAGTTAGAATTAAAATAACGTCATTTATTATACTTATTAAATTACTAACTTTGATCAGGACTTAAAAGAATATTTTTCTTGTATTGTTCTAAAGTCTAATAAATTTGCTTATTATCTTGTTTGGAAGGTTTATCATTTGAAATCTAATTTCATTTTCATAAAACCACATCACTGTTTCAAACTAATGAGTAATAATTTGTATTTTAGAAATACCTATAAGATGGTATTTCATAGAAAAGCGAGGGTTCACTACAGTAATAATTTAAAAACCTTAGTAAAGTAAATATGCATTAAAAATACAAAGAAGGCATTAACAATAACTATAATTTATAAATGTGGACATAATTCTTTCCTAGTTAAAAAACCTTATTAGATATGTTAATACGCCTGTATGGGACAAGTATAGTTTATTATTTTAGTTTTTAACTAAAGAAGACTTTTTGCGTTTTTGTGTTTTTAATAGAATATGACTGATACACATGAGCACACAGTTCACCTGATGGTAAGTGGATTCTATGGCCCATAGACATCTACATCTATTATCATCTATCAAAACGTAGATGCATTTCACCCCTGAGGACTAAGATGGTATGCCTCGTTTCCTGTAAAAAGGATTCCCAGTTCTCTACACTCACCATACGAAACACAGCACCATTGAACTGCTATTTTACGCTGGTATTCTGTAAGAGTCGTGCTGTTGCATGCACACCAGCAAATGTTTCTGACAATGGAGACCATCAATTTGATTGAACACAACTGGTACAATTAACAATTAAAGATACAAAACATTTTTCATAGCGTTGTGCAAGCATATACATTTAACATACATATTTCAAAGATATAGTATAAAAACAACAACGTTATTCTATTCATACTAGGTGGTAGGACTCCTTTTGCGTCTAGGAATCTGTCTAGGTAGGTACCACGCTTTTCCCTATTTCTGCCGCCACATAGCATGCTTGCACTGCTGTGTTTCGGTCCGATAGATATAGAGAGCCATTATAATAAAAGGCTGAGAGGCATCCCATCTTTCTTCTCACAGGTGACAATGCATCTGTAACCTTTTTGTTTGAAGTTGGCTCCAGGTGTCCATGGACTGCAGTAGCCACTTACCATCAGCTGGACTTTAAATTCGTTTGTCTTTTCAGTATTATAAAAAAAAATCGGTTTAGAGTTCCTAAGAAGATCCACTTTATTACGGGCCATTAATTTTTTTGAAAGCTATAATTTGTTTCACGGTATGTTACCACAGAAAATCATAATATCGTAAAAGTAGGACATATCCAAGTTATAATAAGATTTTCTTCGGAAAGAAGCAGTGACTTCATTTTAATGAATTATTATATTCATTAGCTAAGTAAAACTCTCTCAGAAATTAGAGGAGGTCTGTGCCCAGCAGTGGGACGTATATAGGCTGTAACTTTAACTTTATTGGCTGTGTAGTATTGATTGTCTATGACTGTGCTTGTAACTTAAAAGGCAAAAAAAAAAACAATTTTAGTTTTTTTGTAGCGCAACGTGGATATAATTACTAACTATATCTATACCCCTTGTACAGAAGACCGAGAGTAAAATATGTCTTGCGTATTTGGACTCTGAGAAACCTTTAATTATGTCTAAATTTGAGTGGTGCTTCAGTCCTTTCAGCGATGCCAGCTTGACTATCGCTACGACGTTTATCCATGTACAGAACCAGAGTAGAAAACTAGAGGTGTAAAACAGGGTGCCTTTAAATCTCAGAAATTCTTATTAGAACCTACAACCACGGCATTAGAAGGTGTTTTTAAACTACTGACTAGGATGTGCTACTTCGTCCATGAGGACAGTAAACTGATCCAACTGGGCTGAGCAGTATTGGTGTAATTTCAACACATTTTCTCGTTACCTATTCCTTAAAACTTGATAACAAGAGTTTAAAACCAGTGCGTGTTGCTAGTGATGACATATGGATCTGAGATGTGGTCCTTTACTGCCGGCCGTATGAGAAAGCTTAAGATCGATTAAGGGGCTATTGAGAGAGTCATGCTCGGAGTTTATCTGTTTGATAGAATTCTAAATGATGTTTTAATAATGCGATAGATTAGCAGAATACAGCAAAGCACTGAATTCTTTAACTCATATTTGTCTGAAAAACCGTGTCGTGTTGATGTAGGGAAAACACTGAATAAGCAAATCTTTAAGAAATGGCTACATAATCGGAAGGAAAACAACATTATTGTTATTATGTGCCCCATACGTGTCAAAAAATAACACACTCATACACAAACCCACATGCTCAGTTCCATAAATGATATGAAATGAAAACTCATTATTTGTCGTAAGAAATTAAAATATCTTTATTCAATTTATTTTTTAATGTTTGCTCTGAAAGACATATGATATTAATACAATTCGAGACTTAATACATTTCTTCGAATTCCCTTATACATATATTATTACAAATAAATGTTTCTTTGAAGTGGTTAGCGTTTCATGTGTTCATTTTCTTCTCAAGTTTTAATTTATTTGTCGCATAATTAATCCACATTTAAATTGGATTCCGTATACATTTCAATATATATTTTCGATTGAACCAAATATTACAATATATATTTTATTCATAATTTGAACTGCCGCAGACTATTTACAGAAGCTAAGGTTTTAGGTCGGTTATGTTTTCTGTAAAGGATTTGCGATTCATCGGCGATGGTTTTAAGGTAGGTGTTATGGTGTTAACTCACCAGGGAGCGCTAGAATAAGCATTTTGTTTGCAAAGGAATTTTCCCATTTATCTCCAAAACGTTTTGACCGATTTGGAGATAAATGTTTAGATACGGTTTTCTGTAAAATGTTTCTGACTCAGCGGCAACGGTTTCTAAATGTAAATGTGTTGTGGTGTAAAATGACCAGGAGGCTAATATCTTTCGCTCGTTAAAATGATATGATATGATAAGCGAGCACAGTCCAACTGATGGTAAGTGGATGATATATATATATATATATATACTGATATATATATGGATATATATATATATATATACTGATGGTAAGTGGATGATAAATATATATAGTGGATGATGATATATATATCATCATCCACTTACCATCAGTTGGACTGTGCTCGCTTATCAACATTATTCTATAAAAAAAACTTCAACGCAAAATGCGTCAACGCACGATGCTGGTATTGTTGATTTACTCAACAATTTACGAGTTGGAGTTCTGGACATTAAACAGTATCTTATCTTGTTCTTAGTAGAGTACAATCTTTAGATGGCGTAGTAATAACTGATCTAAATCAAAGAAAATTCTTCAACAATCCACATAAAAGCTTTGGAAGAGTTAGAGCGATTGAGAAGCACGTAGCGCGGGTTACAAATAGAGGAAGCCGAAGAAAGGCTACAAAACTGTCTTTGAATATGTCTTGATATTATTATGTAATTAATATAGTGATTACTATAAGAACTCAAGTATTATATGTGACATCGATAACTGCACCTAAATTGGTCAAGCCGTCTCGGAGAAAAATTCGCTATAACTCATTTTAACGAGCGAAAAATGTTAGCCTCCTGGTCATTTTACACCACAACACATTTACATTTAGAAACCGTTGCCGCTGAGAGTCAGAAACATTTTACAGAAAACCGTATCTAAACATTTATCTCCAAATCGGTCAAAACGTTTTGGAGATAAATGGGAAAATTCCTTTGCAAACAAAATGCTTATTCTAGCGCTCCCTGGTGAGTTAACACCATAACACCTACCTTAAAACCATCGCCGATGAATCGCAAATCCTTTACAGAAAACATAACCGACCTAAAACCTTAGCTTCTGTAAATAGTCTGCGGCAGTTCAAATTATGAATAAAATATATATTGTAATATTTGGTTCAATCGAAAATATATATTGAAATGTATACGGAATCCAATTTAAATGTGGATTAATTATGCGACAAATAAATTAAAACTTGAGAAGAAAATGAACACATGAAACGCTAACCACTTCAAAGAAACATTTATTTGTAATAATATATGTATAAGGGAATTCGAAGAAATGTATTAAGTCTCGAATTGTATTAATATCATATATCTTTCAGAGCAAACATTAAAAAATAAATTGAATAAAGATATTTTAATTTCTTACGACAAATAATCAGTTTTCATTTCATATCATTTATGGAACTGAGCATGTGGGTCTGTGTTATTTTTTAACACGTATGGGCCACATAATAACAATAATGTTGTTTTCCTTCCGATTATGTAGCCATTTCTTAAATATTTGCTTATTCAGTGTTTTCCCTACATCAACACGACACGGTTTTTCAGACAAATATGAGTTAAAGAATTTAGTGCTTTGCTGTATGCTGCTAATCTATTGCATTATTAAAACATCATTTAGAATTCTATCAAACAGATAAACTCCGAGCATGACTCTCTCAATAGCCCCTTAATCGATCTTAAGCTTTCTCATACGGCCGGCAGTAAAGGACCACATCTCAGATCCATATGTCATCACTAGCAACACGCACTGGTTTTAAACTCTTGTTATCAAGTTTTAAGGAATAGGTAACGAGAAAATGTGTTGAAATTACACCAATACTGCTCAGCCCAGTTGGATCAGTTTACTGTCCTCATGGACGAAGTAGCACATCCTAGTCAGTAGTTTAAAAACACCTTCTAATGCCGTGGTTGTAGGTTCTAATAAGAATTTCGGAGATTTAAAGGCACCCTGTTTTACACCTCTAGTTTTCTACTCTGGTTCTGTACATGGATAAACGTCGTAGCGATAGTCAAGCTGGCATCGCTGAAAGGACTGAAGCACCACTCAAATTTAGACATAATTAAAGGTTTCTCATAGTCCAAATACGCAAGACATATTGTACTCTCGGTCTTCTGTACAAGGGGTATACATATAGTTAGTAATTATATCCACGTTGCGCTACAAAAAAACTAAAATTGTTTTTTTTTTTTTTGCCTTTTAAGTTACAAGCACAGTCATAGACAATCAATACTACACAGCCAATAAAGTTAAAGTTACAGCCTATATACGTCCCACTGCTGGGCACAGACCTCCTCTAATTTCTGAGAGAGTTTTACTTAGCTAATGAATATAATAATTCATTAAAATGAAGTCACTGCTTCTTTCCGAAGAAAATCTTATTATAACTTGGATATATCCTACTTTTACGATATTATGATTTTCTGTGGTAACATACCGTGAAACAAATTATAGCTTTCAAAAAAAATTAATGGCCCGTAATAAAGCGGATCTTCTTAGGAACTCTAAACCGATTTTTGTTCGAATGTTGATAAGCGAGCACAGTCCAACTGATGGTAAGTGGATATATATATCTATGGACATCTACATCTATCCTAGATTAACAATTAAAATGCAGATGCGTTGTCACCCTTGAGTACTAGGGTGGAATGCCTCGTTTCCAGTAAAAAGGGTCTGCGGTTCTCTACACCCACTATAGAAATATAGCAGCATTAAGCTGCTATTTTACACTGCTATTCTGTGAGAGTGAGCATGTTCCTTCCTCGGACAAACCCACCCATTCGTGGTACAACCATAATATAGCTGCGACATGGCTCGATCATGGTATAAGTTCCTGAAATCCAATGTACCTTCACAGATGTGACTCTCCATGAAAATGGGCACATAGCTTGAAACAATTACTCCCTTTTATTGGTGGCAACTCCATCATATTACAAAAAAAATCATAAAACTGAGCTGTACGGGAGTTAAATATAAAATTTTAATATTTTATAGGATATAAAACATACAGAAAGACACACAAATCGACATATATTTAGACAGTAACGTTGAAATGCTTTATAAAGTCTAAAATAAAAACCATAATAAAACTTTTACGTGGTAGAGCCATGCTGCAGCTATATTAGTAGTATAGTTGTAGTGCGAATGGATCGGCTCGACCGGGGAAGGACCACGCTCTCACACAATACCAGCGTAAAATAGCAGCTTAACACTGCTGTGTTTCGTATGGTGAGTGTAGAGAACCGGAGACCCTTTTTACTGGAAAAGAGGCATTCCATCTTAGTCCTCACGGGTGACAACGCATCTGCATTTTGATTGTTTATTGAAGATAGATGTAGATGTCTATGGGTCACAGCAACCACTTACCATCAGGTGGACTGTGTGCTCGTTTGTCACCCTATCCTATAAATAAAAAATTCGACGGACGTAAAAGTTGTAATCGAAAAAGGATGAAAAAAGTTTTTTGAAAAATCTCTTACTAATAGGAAGTAACTCACGAAAGATAAAAATAAAAAGCATTTTAAAAAGGGTTGATTTTTCGCGACGTCTGTTATAATAAACAACTAATTATGACTTTCCTTAGTCCTCCCTAACTTTGTATACCTATTTGTTTGTCGTAGCGATAGACACAACAATAATATCAATATAGGTACTACATATATTCACCTACCAATTAGGTAATATAATTACAAACTCAAGTAAATCTGTAAGCGCCTCGAAATTGAGGAAATAAGACAAAGGGAGGGATTAGTCGTCCCCAATCGTTCTTTGACTTCGACAAAATTTTGTTTAAAAGGACAAAAATTCGTTCCGGCGCTTGAAGACGTATTCGCCCGAAGAAAAAAAAGTTCAAAGTTCCCGAGAAATATTGGTACGGCTAATTTAAAAAGCATCACCAGTGCTGTCGTCCGCATAGCATTCAATGTGTATCACAAATTATAATTAATCATCAAATAAAGCCACGAACTATTCCATCAAATGCTACTTCAATTCACAATGTTCACTTCATCTTCTAAATAATCTAACAAAGTTATAGCAAAAAAAAGGTCGTGTGTTTTTTCCGTGTCGATAGATAACCAATATATTATTCAACTTAAGGGCTTCTCATAATCACAATAATGTGTAGATGTTCAAGTTGTGTGGTCTATTTACAATATAATTCAGTAAATTGTTATTTCGTGTAGGTTTCGGTAGGCGAAGTGTTGAGCGACCGCCCAGTTCGTCACTCCATCTCGTAGTGACGACCTGGTAAGACATGCAGGAAGTCGATAGATGCAGGTGGCTCAGGGCCGTGCTTTGTGGCATTCCTTGGTTTATTCCTATATTTAGCAGTGGACTTGTGAAGCGCTGTAATGATGATGATGAAAGCAAAACATCTTAATAATTGTTACCGGTTAGGACATTTTAAGTGTGACAATTTTGATATGACTATATACTGGTCAAATAAGTGTCGATTCCATTTAATTATTTTAGTTGTTTTTTTTATTCTTTAATGCATTACAGCCTATCAAAAGTCTACTGCTATACATAGACCTTCTCTATAGATAGCCTCATATTTGGGTTAACAATCATATCTCCCCTTATTTTATTATTATTAATAATTTAATATCGGGAAGATGCAGCTGCCCGTGTCCAGTTCAGTTACCCTCCGATGGCTTGAGGTAGTTGATTCGTTTACGCCGACACTACACGATGAAATATTGATGATGTTACAATGAAATATTTAGATAGAGGTAGAGGTTTGTTTTTGTTTGATACATTTAAAAGTAGAATATCGAGCCATGTGAGATATCCAAAGTAGAAAGAAACATGTCCTTGGCTAACAATTTGCTTACGCTAATAGAATCTTCTTTGGTAATTTTTAGTAAGTTTTAATTTTTTTATACATTTGCATAATATCATCATCATCATCATCATTACAGCCCTTCACAAGTGCACTGCTGAACATAGGCCTTCCCCAAGGAATGCCACAAAGCACGGTCCTGAGCCACCTGCATCCATCGACTTCCTGCATGTCTTACCAGGTCGTCCCTCCATCTAGTGCGGGGACGCCCTACACTTCGTCCGCCGGTACGAGGCCGCCACTCAAGAACCTTTTTTCCCCATCGGTTGTCGGTTCTTCGATCTATATGACCGGCCCATTGCCACTTCAGTTTACTAATCTTTTGGGCTATGTCGGTCACTCTGGTTCTACTGCGGATATCTTCATTCTTAAGTTTATCACGCAGAGAAACTCCGAGCATAGCCCTCTCATAGCTCGCTGAGCGACATTGAGCTTCCTCATCCGGCCAGCAGTGAAGGACCACGTATCAGTTCCATAGGTCATCAATGGCAACCCGCACTGGTTGTACAGTCTCGTTTTCAAGTTTTGAGGTATACCTGACGAAAAGATATGCCGTAAGTTTCCGAACGCTGCCCAACCGAGTTGAATCCGTCGATTGACCTCTCGGTCGAAGTTGGACTTACCTAGTCCGACTATTTGTCCAAGGTAAACATACTCGTCAACAACTTCGAGCTTAGTGCTCCCAACAACTACCGGCATAGGTGTGCCATGGACATTAAACATGATCTTTGTTTTGTCCATGTTCATCTTGAGACCTACCCGTTGGGAGACACTATTGAGGTCATTGAGCATAGTGCTTAGGTCCTCCAGCGATTCTGCCATAAGGAATATATCGTCGGCAAATCGAAGGTGAGTGATGTACTCGCTATTGATGTTAATACCGTATCCTTTCCAGTCCAGTAGCTTGAAAACGTCTTCCAATGCAGCGGTGAAGAGTTTCGGGGATATAACGTCACCCTGTCTTACACCTGTCTGCAGTTGGATAGGTTTCGTACTCTGATTCTGTACTCGGATAGCCATCGTAGCCCTACTGTACAAACACTTCAGCACTTCGATATACCGATAGTCAACTTAGCACCGCTGAAGGGACTGTAGCACCGCTGAAGGGACTGTAGCACCGCTGAAGGGACTGTAGCACCGCTGAAGGGACTGTAGCACCGCCCAAATTTCGACGGAATCAAAGGTTTTCCCATAGTCCACATACGCAAGGCAAAGTGGCAGATTGTACTCTTCTGTCTTCTGTACAATTTGCGGAAAGGTGTGTATGTGGTCTATGGTACTAAAGCCTTTTCGGAAACCGGCTTGTTCGGGAGGCTGGAAGTCATTAAGTCTGCGTGCGAGACGATTCGTAATGACTCTCAAAAACAGCACGTGGATGCGGCTCAGAAGAGAAATCGGTCTGTAGTTCTTCAAGAGAGCGCTATCGCCTTTCTTGAAGAACAAGACCACCGCACTTCTGTTCCACGCCTCCGGAGTTGTGCCAAAGTGCTGGAGAGCCATTCTAATCTCGCTCAGACTGACGTCCGGGATATCTTCGGAATAGTGTCGGATAAGACTCGCTCTTGGATCGTTACTCACACTTGCGTGTGGCTCCAACGATGACGTGTACAGCTGCCCATAGAACGTCTCAATCTCACTAAAATGCTGTCAAATCTATTGAAGACTGCAGCTTCATTCCCCGTCTAACAGCCATGAGATTAAGAGTGTGATTGGAGAGTTTTGTGTTCTTCTGCAG